>CAUYLG010076385.1:0-31950 GCA_963573385.1 Cacajao melanocephalus
GCTGAGGCAGGAGAATCACTTGAACCCGGGAAGCAGAGGTTGCAGTGAGCCAAGATGGAACCACTGCACTCAAGCCCTGGTGTCAGTGCAAGAAAGACTCCGTCTCAAAAAAAAAAAAAAAAAGCTTTTGAGTATCACTTGTCCAAAACATTTTGATTATTAACCTTAACTGTTTTTCCTCTCTTCTCTATACTCCATAGCCAGATTAAACTTTATAATATACTGCTTTATACCACAAGAAGCAATCACCAAATCCAGAATATGGGAAGTTTTATTGAATAACTAGATTATTCAACAAATAATTGGGATGGGGTAGAGGAGGAATGATGGGAAGGAAAGGAAAGCTGTTACAGATAAAAAGAGCCATATCAACCAAATGCAGTGTGTGAACTTGGTTTGGATTCTGATGTGCAGAAAAGAAATGAAAAAAGATATGCGATAAGTGGGGGCAATTTGAACATGTACATGGTATTAATATTAAGGAATTATTGTTAATTTTATTAGAGGTGTAGATATGACACTGTGGTAGTGTAAAGCTCTTATCTGTAAAGATATAAATTGAAGTATTTACAGGGTAAATGAAATATACTTCAGCTCCTTCCTCCCCACTCCTCCCGAAAAAAGTTGGGGAGAGATAGACAAAACAAGATTAGCAAATGTTTATAATTTGTTGAGGTAGAGTAAAAGGTACATTTTACTATTTCTTAGCTTTTATCTTTGAACATGTCTGGGAACTCCTGAGCTCAAGTGATCCTCCTACTTGGGCCTCTCAAAGTACTAGGATTGCAGGCGTGAGCCACCATGCCTGGCCAATTTTTTAAAAGGTTAAATTACAATTAAAGGATTTTCTTTTATTGAGTGTGTCCTAGAATACTGTAGACATTTGATTAGATATCAGTGATTGATACAGTGATTACCTCAACTTCTTGTCTTTGATCTTCAGTGGTCTCTCCTATGTCCTTAGTAAGTCTTTCCACCATGAGCGCAAATTTTTTTTGTTTTCAGTGGCATGTTTCTAGATTCCAGATTCTCATTAATTTTGATATTACCTTTACTGGAATGGAAGAAACAAATGAAAGAAAGCACTCCTGCAAACCTGGGAACCTTATGAAAGTCATGTTTTCCCATTTTAAAGCTGTTAGAAGGAGAATGTTTCTAATGCCCACATTTAAGGCAACTTATAATTCTGTAAGCTTTTGAATTATGGCTGCTGCTTCTTTTGCCCTTTATGTCTGACATATACTTCTGGACCTTCGGGCAAATTCTAAAAAGGCACCGCTTTGTACCCTGAGCCATCATGGCTTCACTAGAGAAGGGCAAGCTGGATTTCAACCCCCTTCCCCTTGCCCTTCTGGCCTAATGCCCTTGTGCACAGTCTATACAGCTGTACGTGGTGAGCTTGTTGATTCAGAATAATGAAGTTACATGTGTTTCAGTTTTTGGTGATGTGTGTTTCTGAGGAGTAGGTATGAATGTTTAGAGTGCTATAGTGTAGGAATTATGTGAGCATTTTATTTTGTGAGTGTTAAAACTATTATTTTTATAAAGTTTTATAAGTTTTACAAGTATATGGAAAAACAAGAAGCCATTCTCTGTTTGTTTTTTGAGATGGAGTCTCGCTCTGTCACCCAGGCTGGAGTGCAGCAGTGTGATCTTGGCTCACTGCAACCTCTGCCTCCTGGGTTCAAGCGATTCTCCTGCCTCAACCTCATGAGAGCTGAGATTACAGGTGCACACCACTATGCCAGGCTTATTTTTGTATTTTTGGTAGAGATGGGGCTTCACTATGTTGGCCAGGGTGGTCTCCAACTCCTGACCTCATGATCCGCCTGCCTCAGCCTCCCAAAGTACTGGGATTACAGGTGTGAGTCACCACACCTGGCCGCCATTCTCTGTTAAAACCCTGTAATTAGTGGTTCAGTGTATATTTTATTTATTTATTTTTTTTGAGACAGGGTCTAACTCTGTTACCCAGGCTAGAGTCCAGTGGCTGTTCATAGGCACATTTGTAGTACACTGCAGTCTTGAACTCCTGGGCTCAAGCAATCCTCCTACCTCCGCCTCCCGAGTAGCTGGGAGTACAGGCATGCGCCACCATGCCCAGCTAATTTTTGTATTTACTTTTGGTAGAGATTGGGTTTTGCCACGTTGCCCAGGATGGTCTCGAACTCCTGGGCTCAAGCAAGCTGCCTGCCTCAGCCTCCCAAAGTGCTAGGATTACAGGCATGACCCACCGTACCTAGCCCTGGTGTATTTTTAAGAATTTCAACAATTACATTTGAAGGTACGAGCACAAAACTGCAGAACGTACATCATATACACACTCAAACAGCACCTTGCCTTAGTGGCAGAAGTTCAGTAGATGATTGGTAGGAAACATTATCACCATATTTGCTCAGCTCTAAGGTGATTACCATATTTTAACATTTGTGATATTCAGGTGTGTTTTACTTTTGAAGAATTTTTAAGTTACTGTTAAAGTGGAATTTATACTTAAGATTTCAGAATCAAGTCAATACTGTAAATAAGTCAGTCTGAGGGGCAATGCAAAAAACTGAAATTTTGAAGTTATCTTTGGATGTCTTAACTGAAAAAAAATGTAAAGGCTGAAGATTTTTTCTTCTTAAAGTTTCAGATTTTGCCAGGCACAATGGTGTGTGCCTGTAGTCCCAGCTACTCAGGAAGCTGAGGTGGGAGGATCGCTTGAGCCCAGGAGCTCTGGGGTATAGTGTGCTATGCTGATCGGATATCCACACTAAGTTTGGCATCAATATCGTGACCTCCAGGGTGCGGGAGACCACCAGGTTGCCTAAGGAAGGGTGAACTGGCCCAGGTCAGAAACGTAGCAGGTCAAAACTCTTGTGCTCATCAGTAGTGGGATTGCGCCTGTGAATAGCCACTGCACTCCAGCCTGGGCAACATAGCAAGACCCCGTCTCTTAAAAAAAAAAAAAAAGAAAATTTTTTAGTTTTTGTAGTTGAAAGCTGTAGAAGGCCGGGTATGGTGGCTCACACCTGTAATCCCAGCACTTTGGGAGGCCAAGGCAGGCAGATCACAAGGTTAGGAGATCGAGACCATCCTGGCTAACATGGTGAAACCCCGTCCCTACTGAAAATATGAAAAAATTAACCATAGAAGGCCAGACGTGGTGGCACGTGCCTGAAGTCCCAACTACTTGGGAGGCTGAGGCAGGAGAATCGCTTGAACCTGGGAGGCAGAGGTTGCAGTGAGCCGAGATCTCACCACTGCACTCCAGCCTGAGTAACAGAGTGAGACTCCCTCTCAAAAAAAAAAAAAAAAAAAAAAAAAAAGAAAGAAAATAAAACTGTAGAAATAGAAAACAAAAGCCACATTGTTAGGAAATGACAGGTACCTTTAGGTCTTAATTCTAATTTTAGTCTTTTTTAAATTTTCTTTTTAAAATTTCCTGTTAGCTCAAAGCTGGGTTTCAGTCTCCAGTTTTCTAGCTAAATTAACCAGTGGCAGCTTTTGGTTTGTAGTTTCATTACTGCTTTGCTAACCTTCGTTACATTTGTCACGGCCTTGAGAAATCCATGCAAAAAATTCAATTGATGACTTTCATTTCTTTATAGTCATAACCATTTGGTAAGTAACTTTAATTTTTGGCAAAGTAGCACCTGAATTTATCTCATTTTACCAGACAGGTCTACATTTACTTTGAGGTAAAGCTATTTGTTTTTTATATTGCCAGTTTAAAAAAAGAGAGAAGAGAGAACACTAATAAGTTAAAAACTCTTATGTATACATGTACATTTTCACTTTAAGGATCTATGAGAAATTGAATCTAACCAAAATTTACCTTTATTCTATTTTGAGAGCATTTGCATTTACCATATTTAAAGTTTGTGGGTTTTTTTTGACAGCTTTGTTCACAACTGGCTAATTTACATCCTAAGATGCATGCAAAAGATTATGCTCGGTTGATTTATTTTTTTTCTGGTTCAACAACGTGCTCCATTTCAAATGAAATTTTAAGAATTGATAGGAATAGAAAAATACTCTTCCCAGCTGGGCATGGTGGCTCACGCTTATAATCCCAGCACTGTGGGAGGCCAAGGTAGGTGGATCATTTGAGGTCAGAAGTTCAAGACCAGCCTGGCCAACATGGTGAAACCCCATCTCTACTAAAAATAGAAAAATTAGCCAGGTATGTGGTAGATCCCTGTAATCCCAGTTACTCAGGAGGCTGTAGCAGGAGAATCACTTGAACCTGGGAAGCGGAGGTTGCAATAAACCGAGGTCATGCCACTGCACTCCAGCCTGGGCAACAGAGCAAGACTCTGTCCCAAAAAAAAAAAAAAAGAAAAGACAAACATTCTTTCCTATTAGATGAGGTCGGTTCTTTCCCCTTTTGACAAGTGATCAGTTTGGGTATTTTTTCATTTTTAAAGTCATTTTCTTGTGTACCAAGATGAAATTTTTCTCATCCAAGAGAAACCTGAGGTTGATAAGGTTAAGTAACTTGCCCAAGGTCATACAAGTAATAAATTGAAGAATAATGATTTGAACCCAGGCACATGTAAGACCAGCATTTTTGTCATTACACTGCATTTTCTCTGGCATGCTAATAGTAGTTGGCCCTACTGAAACATTTATTAGGATGTAATTGCTAGCCTGGGCAACATAGTAAAACCTCATCTCTACAGAAAAAAAAAAAAAAAAAGTAGCCAAGCGTGGTGGTGTGCACCTGTAGTCCCAGCTACTTGGGAGGCTGAGATGGGAGGATTGCTTGAGTTTGAGAGGTTGAGGTTATAGTGAGCTGTGATCATGACACTGCACTGCAGCCTGGGTGACAGAGCAAGATACTGTATCCAAAAAAAAAAAAAAAAGTAATAAAATGGCATATTCTCCGAATAACTTAGATTCTATGTTCCTAAAAGGAAATCTAGTATAAGGTTAGGTATTTCATTGTCGTTTACATAAATGATGTGCCTAGAGCAGTGTAGTAGTGCTGAGTTTCATCGACAGTTACTGACCTAGTAACATTAGTCCTTCTGTCCTAATGAAGATTTTGACCCAAGTCTCCGTAGATCTAAAATGGAGTTTTGTTTCAGGGGAGGGAGAAAGCAGTAACTTAGAAAAACACTTGTTTTCTGAGAAAAAATTAACACGGAAATTTTGTTTTGGATTATATTTTCATTTTCCTTCACATTTTAAGAAGTATGTCCTTAGTTTTAACAATATGTTGCTTAATGTGAGATTTATTTTCTATATACTGTTTTTGTGTTGACTAGAAGTGTCATACATCAGAAGTGAAATTCTGAGTTACTGAATGTCTGTGTTCATACCTGCCAGTGCTACCTTGTTGGTTGGTGATTGTCAGGTCCTATCACAGCATGACATTGGACTAAGGAAAAAGCTGGCCGCCTTTTATAGAGTTTTGATACGGTGAAAGAGGTAACAGTGGAAACTGAGGACTCAAAGGCATTTCATAATGCCTGCTTTAGTATTTGGATCAGCAGCCGAAATGGCTGAAGTAGCTATCAAATTAGCCATCAACTATCCTACTCCATTCTTTCCTCTAGTGAAGACACAACTTTTAGTTTTCTGAAAAAGTAGATGGGCAGGTGGTGGTGTGTTGTGTTCTCAAGGTTTGTTCTTTGCTTGTAGTGCATTGTACTTAATAATCCTACTTTTATATTGCCTTTGAGTCTATAGTTAATTGGATAATAAGATTGTGAGCTTCTTGGGCAGGAACCGTGTCTTGCTCTCCATTTCATTCCTATTTCTTGGCACATACTTGGCACTCAAATATTACTGAGTAAATGCGTGATCCTTTTGGCCTCAGTTAAAGCATGAGATTTTCCTGAGGTGTTAACTTGGAGAACTATTTGCCTTCCTTACTCTACAATATGATGAATCCATCAGAAAATACTGTATTTTATATTTTTATTATCTTTTAGTTTTAGCCCCCAAATTCATTATATATTCACCAATGATAACATTTCATAAAAATCCATTTTCATAGACAGTTTCAAGTTAAGATATATAAGACTTAAGCAGTAAGTCCTTACCATCCCATGATAGTTGGTCTTTACCAAAGTAATTGTTTCCTTCAGTTCCTTCAATAATTGTATACATAGGAGGCAAAATTTAGAATTTGTGATCATTTTGATATTTTTCACTAATATTTACTGTCTCAGTTACAGAGGGATAAAAGGGTCTGCTGAATATGATAAATAAGGAAAACGTGTATACATCTTCTACTTACAAATGAGACTGTATCTTTCAGGCTCCAGGTATACTAGTAACCCTAAACGTAAGTGGTGAACTGCTCTTCTCCTGTAAGATGTTTATAGCGTTTTCTAACACAGAACTATTCAGAGTGTAGTAAGGAACGGTGCTGGCCCATGAGCTGTTTGTTATCTGTGAGGAGATAAGTTCGGAAATTGAGTTTTTAGAAACTTGCAGGCAGTTTGATAGAACAAATGTATGTCTGTCAAATCTAACAATAACAAATTGGGGCTTGTATTTGGTATATATTTATTTTGTTTTTCTAGTAATTCATTTTTAATATTTTTTAACAAAATTATTGGCCTATAATGAATTAGAGATTCAAAGAAAAAAAAAGTTCTTTACCGGAGATAAGTTGCAAAGCAGTATTCTAAAACAATGGTTCACATCCTTTCACGTTCACCTAACCGTCCTAATGATACCACACTCAAAGGGGTGTGGAGTGTGGGATGTAGAGTGCTGTTTCCCTACCAGTAGCCCTCTGACAGAGAATCCTTATGTTGAAAATAATTTCCCACTGACTTCCCCATAATTGTTCTGATCTTTTCACTAAATCTGACTTAAAATTTTTTTTTAATAAATGGGCTGAATAAAACAAAACACTGGTTATTATGAGTTCTGAGCTATGCTAGTAAAATATATTAAGATTGCAGTGTCAAAATACTACCCCTAAATAGACTCATTCTTCTGAAGAATGGGCATGCTAACTGTTTTTTAGCAGGTATAATATAGTCACAAATAATGTTTTACTGAAACTAATTAGTAACATAAATACAATATGTATAAGATTTGGCCTAATATGTAAAGCACTATAGGAGTAATGCCATTATAAATGCCCCTTTTGCCCCATACTGACCTTTATATCTTATTACTTTAAAATATAATTTTTTAAAGTGTAAAAATATAAATATTTCATGCCTGTATGATTCCTGTTTATCATTGAATAATAATTCATCATATGCCATATACTATAGGTTGATTATTTTATTGATGGATACCTGGGCTGTTTCCTGCTTGGGTTGTTATGAATAAAGCTGCTATATATATATATTTATTTGAATTTTTGGTGGATTTATGCTTTTATTTATCTTGGGTAAAAATACTGAGGAAAGAATTGCTGGGTCTTAGGGTAGGCATATGTTTTTGATTTATAAAAAAGTACTGGAACTTTTTCCAAAATGATTGTGCCATTTTACACTCCCCACCAATGTTTGTGCTACATCTTTGCCAATAGTCTTTTTTCTTTTTTTGAGACAGGATGTCACTCTTGTCACCTAGGCTGGTGTGCAGTGGCACAGTTAGGGCTCACTGCAGCCTCAACCTCCCAGGCTCAAGCAATCCTCCTGCCTTAGCTGAGACTACAGGTGTGTAGTAGCACACCTGACTAAATTTTTCTGAATTTTGGTAGAGAAGGGGTTTCTCCTTGTTACCCAGGCTGGTCTCAAACTCCTGAGCTCAAGCAGTCCTTCCACTTCAGCCCCCAAAAGTGCTGGTATTACAGGCCTGAGCCACCATGCCTGAATGCCAACAGTCTTTTAAATCAGCAGTCCCCAACCTTTTTGGCACCAGAGACTGGTTTAGTGGAAGACAGTTTTTCCACAGACTAAGGTAGGGGACAGGCACGGTTTTGGCATGAAACTGTTCCACCTCAGATCATTAGGCATTTAGAGTCTCATAAGAAGCACACAGCCTAGATCCCTCTCATGTGCAGTTTACAATAGGGTTGGCGCTCCTATGACAATCTAATGCTGCTGCTGATCTGACAGGAGGCGGAGCTCAGGAGGAAATGCTTGCCTGCCGCTTATCCTCCTGCTGTGTGGCCCAGTTCCTGACAGGCCAGGGACCAGTACCAGTCCATGGCCCAGGGATTGGGGACCCTTGTTTTAAATTGTGATTTTAATTTGCGTTTCCCTGATGGGCAGGGATTGAGCACTTTTTCAACAGCTTTTTGTGGTTTGCGTATTTTCCTTTGTTAGTTGTTTAAATCTTTTGCCCATTTTGTTTGTTTGTCTTCATATTATTGAGGTGTATGGAATTTTGATATATTCTAGATACAGATCTGCTTTGTCAAGCATATGTTTTGTGAATGTTTTCTCCTAGTCTGTGGCTTGCCTATTCATTTTCTTAATGGTGTCCGTTGTATTTTTTCAACATTTTATTACGAAAATTTTCTCTTTTTTTGAGACAGAGTTTCACTCTGTCACCAGGCCTAGAGTGCAGTGGTGGGGTTTCAGCTCATTTTAACTCCCACCCTCCAGGTTCAAGTAATTCTCCTGCCTCAGCCTCCTGAGTAGCTGGGATTGTAGGTGCCTGCCATGGTACCTGGCTAATTTTTGTGTTTTTGGTGGAAACGGGTTTCACCATGTTGGCTGGGCTGGTCTCAAACTCCTGACCTCAAGTAATCCACCCGCATCGGCTTCCCAAAGTGCTGGGCTTACAGGCGTGAGCCACCTTGCCCAGCCTATTATGAAAATTTTCAAGCATACAAGAAGTTGAAAGACTTTATAGTGAACACCCATACACCTACCACCCAGATTCTGTCATTAACATTTTATTATAATTGTCTTTTCATATCTGTGTCCATCTGTCCTGTTATATGCATTTTAAGGTAAATTGCAGAATCAGTTCACTTCCCACAGATACTTCACAATGCATTATTATGAAGTATAAATGAGAATTCATAATTATGAATTAGAATTCAGTCATTGCAACTTTTTTCTTTTGAGGTAAACTTTTCATACAGTGAAGGCAGTGTGTGTGTGTGTGTGTGTGTGTGTGTGTTTTAAGAAGGAGTTTCACTCTTGTTTCCCAGGCTGGAGTGCAATGGTGTGATCTTGGCTCACCACAATCTCTGCCTCCCAGGTTCAAGCGATTTTCCTGCCTCAGCCTTCCCAGATCTGGGATTACAAACATGCACCAGCATGCCCGGCTAATTTTATATTTTTAGTAGAGACAGGGTTTCTTCATGTTGGTCAGGCTGGTCTTGAACTCCCGACCTCAGGTGATCTGCCTGCCTCAGCTTCCCAAAGTGCTGGGATTACAGGTGTGAGCCACTGGGCCCAGCAAAGGCACAAGTTTATAGTGAACATTGGCTGAGTTTTGACAGATGCATGCACCTGTGGAATCCTAAGCTCCATCAAGATGCAGAATGTTACCATCACTCTAGGAAGTTCTTTCAGGCCCAGTCCTAGTCAATCTCTATCTCCAGTCTTCCAGATCCAACCATCCTCCTGCTTTTTCGGCGTCATAGGTTAGTTTTGTCTGTTCTAAAACCTTATAAAAGTGGATTCATATGTTATGTACTCTTCTGTTTAAAGCATCTTTCACCTAGTATAATGGTTTTGAGATTCATCCATGTTATTGAACATATCAATAGTTCATTCCTTTTTATTGCTGAGTAGTATTTCTTTGTATGACTATATCACACTTTATCCATTGTCTTGTGAATGTATACCTAAGATGTTTCCAGTTTTTGGACATTATGAATAAACTGCTGTGAACATTTTTGTACAAGTCCTTTTGTGGGAATAGATTTTCTTTTTTTTTTTTTGAGGCAGAGACTCACTCTCTCGCCCAGTCTGGAGTGCAGTGGAGCCATCTTGCTCACTGCAACCTCCGCCTCCTGTGTTCAAGCCGTTCTCTGCCTCACCCTCCGGAGTAGCTGGGATTACTACAGGCACCTGCCACCACACCTGGCTAATTTTTGTATTTTTAGTAGAGATGAGGTGTCACCGTTTTGGTCAGGTTGGTCTTGAACTGCTGACCTTGTGATCCACCTGCCTGTCTCCCAAAATACTGGGATTACAGGCGTGAGCCACTGTACCTGGCCTTTTTTTTTTTTTTTTTTTGAGACAGAGTCTCACTCTGTCACGCAGGCTGGGGTGAAGTGGAGTGATCTAGGCTCACTGCAACCGCCACCTCCTGGGTTCAAGAGATTCACTGGCCTCAGCCTCCAGAGTAGCTAGGATTACAGGCCTGAGACACCACGCCCGGCTAATTTTTGTATTTTTAGTAGAGATGGGGTTTGACCATGTTGGCTAGGCTGGTCTAGGATTACAGGCCTGAGCCACCCCAACTGCATCTTTCATATTCCAAGTTGATGTAGTGCCAGTCTTTCTTTAAAGAGGACAGTACAAAAATGAACCGTTCCTGGCCGGGCACAGTGGCTCATGCTGGTAATCCCAGCACTGTGGGAGGCTGAAGGGGCGCGGATCATTTGAGGTCAGGAGTTTGCGATCAGCCAGACCAACATGGTAAGACTGTCTGTACTAAAAATACAAAAAAAATTTAGCCAGGCCTGGTGGCATTTGTCTGTAGTCCCAACTACTCAGGAGGCTGAGGTGGGAGAATCACTTGAACCTGGGAGGCAGAGGTTGCAGTGAGCCGAGATCACGCCACTGCACTCCAGCCTGGGCGACAGAATGAGACTCTGTCTCCAAAAAAAATAAAAAAAAAAAGAACTGTTCCCTAATCTTTCCTGTGTGAAATATGAAGGCAAAAGTTGAGATCATGACATAAGGATGACAACTTCAGTGAAGGAAATAGAGGAGCAAGCAGTCGACAGTAGTTCACTGTGAATTCTGTCCAGTCTCCAGCTTTCGGCAGCTCTGGGAAAGCAGGCTAAACTCTTCTTGGGGTTCTTCAGGTTAATAACAATAAGCAAGGGTGGAGTGCTTAATCCTTTTAAGTGATAAACACTGTGGAAGGCGTGTCTTCAAGCGCCCCACTCCCTCAGGCCTGTAGGTCACGTGAGCTTAAAGTACTTCCCGAATCCCAGCCACTGTCTCCTGTAGGCGGGGATCACAGTCTGAAAGGAGAGCGAGGAAGAGGTAGGAAGGAAGGAAGTTTAAGTATAGAAAGAGTAAAGTATTTCTATCTAACTATAACAATGCCGCACTTTACTGTGACTAAGGTAGAGGACCCAGAGGAGGGGGCTGCAGCCTCGATCTCTAAAGAGCTTAGTTTAGCAGACATAAAAACCCGGATTCAGGATTCAGATGAACCAGGTGAGTATGCAACTTGGGTGCTTTTGGAACCTGTAGAATTTTTCATGAAGGAAGAGGTAACTAGAATACCGAAATTCAAAATGCCTTCTTGAGGACAGAGAATAGTGTTGTGGTTGAAGGGTTTTTCAGTTACTTGTTTCACTCCCCTGTGTATCTGATAACTTCTCTTACTTTTCTCACACACTGGTTTGTTTTTCCCCACAATGAGTTCTGTGTTCATTACCAACAGGTGAAACTGAATCAGTGGCAATGTTTGAAGAGTTTTCAGGAGAAAAGAATGCCACAGTAGAAGTCAGTTTATGTAGAATTTAGAATTCACTTTTTTCCTCACAGTTTAGATTGTATCTGAAAAAGACTTTAAGCCCAACTAAGTGGATAACATTTAAACTTAGCAGTTTATATAATATTATATAAAGAGGGAGCATGGTTCAGTAGTTTTGTACCGTGGACTTTGACTGTACTTGTGACTTCTCAGGTTATTCAGTATTTTGCCTCAGTTTACCAGCTAAACAGTAATTCAGTATGAATGGTCTAAGAATTTTTTAATGGCAGAACAAAAGTACAATGATAGATAGTCATTGTGGTGACTAGCATAGCATCACCTTAAGAAAGTATTTGATGAATGTGATTATCCCTGTTATTTTCTTTAGGTGGTAACAGTTCACACTTGCTAGGGGAATTGTTTTGAATTTTTAAACAAGCAATTAAATCTTTGTTAATATTATAGTATTAAATATATTTGTAATTTGAAGCCTCTTATTTTTCAAGTCTGTAAATTGTGAGCAGCTTCTTTGGTTATATGAATTTAGGATAAGGGAATAAGCTCTCAAAATTACTTTTATTTTATTTTATTTATGTTTTTTGAGATGGAGTCTTGCTCTGTCACCCAGGCTGGAGTGCAGTGGTGTGATCTCGGCGCACTGCAAACTACGCCTCCCAGGTTCAAGCAATTCTTCTGCCTCAGGCTCCCAAGTAGGTGGGATTCAGGTGCCCACCACTATACTGGCTAATTTTTGTATTTTTAGTAGAGACAAGGTTCCATTTTGGCCAGGCTGGTCTCAAACTCCTGACCTCAAGTGGTCCGCCCGCTTCTGCCTCCCAAAGTGCTTAGATTACAGGTGTGAGCCGCTTCGCCTGGCCTCAAAATTACTTTCAACCCGTGATTCCGTGATTCTCACTTTCCTTTTTAGCATATAACACATTGCAATTCCTTGGTGTAAACAGTGGTTGGTTTTTTCTTTTTTCTTTTTCTTTTTTTTTCTTTTTTTTTGTGAGAGGAAGTTTCACTCTTTTTGCTTAGGCTGGAGTGCAATGGCATGATCTCAGCTCACCGCACCCTCCGCCTCCCAGGTTCAAGTGATCCTCCTGCCTCAGCCTCCCAAGTAGCTGGATTACAAGCGTGTGCCACCACGCCTGGCTAATTTTGTATTTTTAGTAGAAATGGGGTTTCTCCATGTTGGCCAGGCTGGTCTGGTTTTCTTTCTCTTTTTTTATGAATTTTTATGAATCTTGTTTGAAGATACGAACTATTGAGAAAAATGTTCCTTTTATTATTTTCCTTCTAGTGAGAGAATTTTTTAGGGGAATATCAGAAAAAGGGTTTTATTTAAACTCTGTCCCCAAGGTTATTTTCACTTTGCTGAATAGGATGATGAAAAGTGGAAAACAAGTTGAACCTACTTTGAACTTGAATGTTATTCTCACAACTCAACTTCAGCTCAGAGGACTTAGGTTCTCTCTCAGGCCTGTGCGTATTTGTTTATTTACTTATTTTTTAATTCCAAATGTGATAGTAAGGCTTATGTGTATTTGAATCTGCACTTTCTTTGTTGCTTATGTTTGCCACCCTTAGATTTTAATCCCTTTAGGCTTTTGTTTTTCTGTTGTCTTCATTAGTTTCATAAGCTGCAAACAAATGAAGTCCATCTGTACCTCATTTCATTTATTGTTTTTTAAATTTATTTTCTCCACCACCTCTACTGTCTTTTATTATTTCATCTTTGCTAGTCCCATTAGGTTTGCAGAAATTTGCTTTCTTCAGATTATAAGAGAGTGTTAACATCATTTAATCTATTAGCAACTACCTGTAAAGCCATAAAAATTTGACAGTACCCAATTTTGTAATGAATGTCATTATTAGGCTTAATTTATTTTCTTTGGTAGTAATTGCCTTTAACAAGAAAGAAATGCCAGATATAATCTAAAGTGAATTTAATAAGCCTTTTTATTTTGGCATTTTCCATAAAAGCCCAGAAAATACCTATTTGAATAAACTATTGCTTAGCAAGTGAATAACTGCTGGTAATATATTATCTAAATTGCACTTGCCTTTTCTATAGGGTTAAATTCAAGGGGAGGAAAGAGAGAAATGTATATGAAAACAATGTCAAAGTTTTTTTTTTAAAACCTGGGAGTAAAATGTTTTTGAAGATACATGATTTTTTGGAGCAGTTGCTTGAAATGCAGTGAGTTTTATCCCCTTGTTCTGCTAAGTAAAAAAAAAAAATTTAAATTGATCATGGTTTTTTTCACAAGCACGTCCAACACTGGCCAGTTATGAAGCCTTTTTCATTGTTTTTTTTTTCTTCTAAATTTGTATGGAGAGACAAATATGTAGCATCATGTAAATTGAACATATTTAGAAAGTAAATTATCCTTTAAAATATGTTTTTAAAAGATAAGATTTATTTGAACTGGACAGGTGAGGAATGTGAGATAAAAAATATAAGTGTGAATACATATAATCTAATGTTTTGAAAAAGTACAGGTATACTTTGGAAATATTGTGGGCTCAGTTCCAGACCACTGCAATAAAATGAGTCACATTAATTTTTTTTTTTTTTTTTTTTTGAGATGGAGTCTTGCTCTATCACCGGTCTGGGGTGCAGTGGTGTGATCTCAGCTCACTGCAACCTCTATCTCCCGGGTTCATGCGATTCTCCTGCCTCAGCCTCCCGAGTAGCTGGGACTACAGACAAATGCCACCATGCCTGGCTAAATTTTTGTATTTTTAGTAGAGATGGGGTTTTGCTGTATTAGCCAAGATGGTCTCAATCTCCTGACCTTGTGATCCACCCACCTCGGCCTCCCAAAGTGCTAAGATTACAGGCGTAAGCCACCATGCCCGGCCGTCACAGGAGTTTTTGACTTCCCACTGCATATAAAAATGATATTTATACTATACTGTAGTCTGTTAAGTGTGCAATAGCATTATGTCTTTAAAAAACAATGTACATACCTTAATTTAAAAATTATTATTATTTTTTTAAAGATGGGTTTTGCCATGTTACTCAGGCTGGACTCAAACTCTTGGGCTCAAGTACTCCTCCCCTCCTGCCTCAGCTTCCTAAGTAGGTTGGACTGCAGGCATGCACTACCATACTCAGCTCTAAAAAAAATACTTTATTACCAAAAAATGCTAATGATCATCTGAGCCTTCAGTAAGTGATAATCTTTTCACTGGTGGAGGTGGAGAGTGTTGACTCAATGTTGATGGCAGGTGCGTTGCTGAAGGTTATGGTAACTGTGGCAGTTTCACCAAATAAGACAACAGTGAAGTTTGCTGCATGAATTGACTATTTATTTCATGAAAGATTTCTCTGTAGCATGCAGTGCTGTTTGATAGCATATTACCCACAGAACTTCTTTCAAAATTGGAGTCAGTCATCTCAAACCTTGCTGCTTTGTTTATGGAATATTCTAAAATTCTTTGTTGTCATTTCAGCAGTGTTCACGGCATCTTCATGAGCTGATTTCATGTCAATAAACTACTTTCTTTGCTCAACCAAAGGAAGAAACTCTTTATCCATACAAGTTTTATCATGAAATTGCGGCAATTCAGTCACATCTTCAGGCTCCACTTCTAATTCTAGTTCTCTTGCTATTTCCACCAAATATGCATTATTTTCTCCACTCAAGTCTCGAACCCCTGAAAGTCATCTGTGAGGGCTAAGATCAACTTCTTCCCAATGTTATTGTTGATTTCTTTTTCTTTCTTTTTTTTTTTTTTTTAAGGCTGGTCAAGTGAAGCAGTAGGAGTGAGAGAAGGCACAAAGAAATCTATAACTGGTTGTGATCAGTTAGTTGTGAACACCATTTCACTCACCAGCCTAATGTTGATATTTTTACTTTTTCCTGTGAATCACAAATGTTCTTAATGCCATCTAGAATGGTGAATCGTTTTCAATGTACTTTGCCCAGATCCATCAGAGGAATCTGTGGCTGCTATAGCCTTATAAAATGTATTTCATAAATAATAATACTTGGAAGTTGAAATAATTCCTTGATCCCTAAGCTGTAGATGGACCGAAGATGCTGCTGTTGATGTTATGCTGGCAGACATGAACACAACATTGATCTTGCGCATCTCCATCAGAGCTCTTGAGTGACCAGTGCATTGTGGATGGGTAGTAATGTTTTGAAAGAAATGTTTTTTTTTTTTTCCTGAGCAGTGAGTCTTAGCAGTGGGCTTAAAATACTTAGTAAACCAACTGGGCATAGTGGCTCACACCTGTAATCCCAGCACTTTGGGAGGCTGAGGCGGGTAGATCACCTGAGGTCAGGAGTTAAAGACCAGCTTGGCCAACATGATTAAACTCCATCTCTACTGAAAATACAAAACTCGGCGTGGTGGCACATAGCTGTAATCCCAGCTACTTGGGAGGCTGAGACAGGAGAATCTCTTGAACCTAGAAGGCAGAGGTTACAGTGAGCCAAGATCGTACCACTGCACTCCAGCCTGGGCAACAGAGCAAGACTCCTTTTCAAAAAAAACAAACAAATTCAGTAAACCATGCTGTAAATGGGTTAGCTGCTCTCCAGGCTTTGTTTTTCCACTGAGGATAGACTGTAGATGTGCGCCATTACACCTGGCTTGTTGTATAGTTCTTAAGGGTCTTAAAGGTCTAAGGATTTTCCGAATGTTAAATGAGCATTGGCTTCAACTTAGTTACCAGCTGCATTAGCCCCTAACGGTAGAGTCAACATGTCTTTGGAAGTGAGGCATTGTCTTGTCCTTTCTAGCTAGGAAAGTCCTAGATGGCATCTTCTTCCAATATAAGACTGCTTCCTCTACATCAAAAATTTGTTGTTAGTGAAGCCACCTTCATCAGGGATCTTACCTCAGTCTTCTGGATAACTTGCTACAGCTTCTTTGAAAGCACTTGCTTCTTTTCCTTGCATTTTTATGTTTTGGAGATGGCTTCTTTCCTTAAACCTCATGAACCAATTTCTATTAGCTTCAGACTTTTATTTTGCACCCTCAGCTCTTTCAGCCTTGAGAGTTAGGGTCTTGGTCTGGATTAGGTTTTTGCTTACAGGAATGTTTTGGCTAGTTTGATTTTCTCTCCAGACCACTAAAACCTTCTCCATATCAGCAATAAGGTTGTTTAGCTTTCTTACTATTTACATGGTCACTGGAATAGCACTTTAAATTTCCTTCGAGAACTTTTCCTTTGCATTCACAACTTTCTGTTTGGTGCAAGAGACTTAGCTTTTGGCCTGGTGGCTTTTGACATGCCTTCCTCACTGAACTTAATCATTTCAAGCTTTTGATTGAAAGTGAGAGGTATGCAACACCTTTTCACTTGAAAACTTAGTGGCCATTGTAGGGTTAACTAGCCTAATTTCAGTATTGTTGTGTCTCAGTAAATAGGGAGGCCCCAAGGAGAGGGAGAGAGACAAGGAAGCAGCTGGTTGATGAAGTGGTCAGAACACACACAGTATTTATGGATTAAGTCTTCTATGGCACAGTTCATGATACCCCAAAACAATTTGAATAGTAACAGCAATTTTAATAGCACAGATCATCATAAACAGGTATAGTAATAATGAAAAAGTTAGAAATACTTCAAGAATTACCAAAATGTGACAGACATGAAGTGAGCACATGCTTTTGGAAAATTGATACTAAAAGACTTGCTTGACATAGGATTGTCACAAACTTTGTTTGCAAACAAAAAACCCCAAAGTATCTGTGAAGCACCGTAAAGCAAAGCACAATAAAACAAGGTATGCCTGTCTATTAGAACCCTGCTTCATTTGGGTTTCGAAGGGAAAAGCAGAAACTCGGACTTTGCTTACATCTTTCTTGACTGTTTTCTTCCTACCCTTTCTGTTTTCTCAGCAGCCTGTGCACAGAAACAGTACTTAGCCACACACTGTATTATAATAATCTATTTACTTGATTCCCTCCCCTGGTACACTGATTATAAGCTCCTTGAGGACCTTGTCAGATCATTTTTTATCTCCAGGTCCTAAGGTAAATGTCTGGCACATAATAAGCAACTCCGTGAATAAGACATGCTCTCTGCCTTTTTTATTCACCAAACACATGTTCATTGTAAATATGCCAGGTGTTGTACTTTTTTCCTAAGGCTACAGAAGTATAAAGTATATGGGATGATTGCCACTGAAGGCAGCAGAATGGCTTTAGAGTCAGACTTCACTTTAAATCCTAGTCCTACTAATTATTATTAGTGATAATTTGTAATAATTATACTTGAGTGACTTTGGCCAAACTGTTTAACTTCTCAAGGCCTACTTTCCTTCACTGATAAAACAGAGAATAACAGTACCTGCTTTACAGGGTAGTTGTGAGGATTACATGGGATTATGTACCTTATATAAAACAATACATTTGTGACAGCACTCAGAAATAAGAACTACCTTTAATGGTTTAATAAGAAAAAAAACAGATTTGGATAACAGATGACGGAGAGAATAATAACATTACCTGGAGGGGATCTTGGACAGGTGTCTCATGGGAAGGGACACAATTCTTGCAGGAAGGTTTAGAGGTGATGATAAACAAAAGGAATACAAAGGAATGAGAGCAGGGTATAGCACTTAGCAATAAAAGTTTAGGGCAGTTAGCACATTGGGCATGTGGTAAAGAAATAAGAAATGAGGGAGAGAGGTAGATTGAAGCCATTTATGGAAATGTTATTAATTTCATTCTCTCCCCACTCTGTGGGATAGTGGGTGGTTATTGCCTTTTTAGTGGTTATCTGAGGCTGGTGACTAAGTGACTTTCCTCAGGCCACATGGTGAGTAGCAGAGCCAGTGTTCAAGCTGCTGAATTCTCTGTGCTCCCCACTAAGCCAAATTCTAGCTTTCTACTAATAAGAAAAGCTTACTTTATATCTTAATGTGTCTGCGCCACAGATTTTGATGTGAGCATTATCAAAACTGTGATTCTTAAAAATAGGACCAATATGCACACATGCCTGTAATCCTAGCTACTTGAGAGGCTGAGGCAGGAAAATCACTTGAACCCGGGAAGTGGAGGTTGCAGTGAGCCGAGCTCGCACCACTGCACTCCAGCCTGGGCAACAGAGTAAGACTCCCTCTCAAAAAAAAAAAATAGGACCAGTATAACAAAGTGTTACTGATTATTGCTTTTACTTAATCAGGCATGAATTCTCTATTCATTCAGTTATTTAAATATTTATTCCCACTGCTTCAGTTGGCTAGCCAATAAATATATGTATAAAAAGATAAAAAAATAAATATTATGGTTAGTATTTTTGTGAAATAATTGTTCCAGATTTTCTCTCCTGCTCCTCAGACCTCATACTGCCTATGGTTAGGCAGATTTGAATTGATGAACTTGCCTTCACTGGCACAGATGGCAGTTTGGAAGATTTTCCCTCCTTTAAAATAAGTTTCTAAGGAAATTTTCAGAAATTAACCTATAGCACAATAGAGAAAGGAACCCGTACTGCTATTGAAGAGCATCTCCAAACAGTAACTCACAAGTAATACAAACGGTGGGAGAGCAAACTGTGAGACAAATTTCTATTAAGTGGGGTTTAAATTTTATTGAGAATCCATAGGATGTTAGACTGTTACAACTAAATAATTGTTACCCATGAAAGCTTATGTTTTAAAAAAGGTGATTTGGCTGTGCTCGGTAGCTCATGCCTGTAATGCCAGCACTGTAGGAGGCCAAGGTGGGCAGATCACTTGAGCCCAGGAGTTCAACACCAGCTTGGACAACATGGTATAACCCTGTCTCGACCGAAAAAAAACACACACAAGTTAGGCGGGCATGGTGGTGTGCGCCTGTAGTCCCAGTAACTCGGAAGGCTGAGGTGGGAGGATTGCTTGAAACCTGGAGGTGGAGGCTGCAGTGAGCTGTAATCGTGCCACTGCACTCTAACTTGGGCAACAAAGTGAGACCCTGTCTCAAAAAAAAAAAGTGATTGTCTCCTTTTATTCACTAACATTTACATAGATTGAAATAGACAGCAAGAGCTCCTCTGCATCAATAAAAATATTTTCTATAGTGACAGTCAAAAAGCCTTTTATTTTCTAGTCATTTTAACAATTCACAGGAGGCTTACCAGTCTAACTAATGGAAATTTAGATCTGTATGATTTAAAGTCTCAGGGTCAAAAGTTTATCCTTTTTTTTTTTTTTCAGCTGGTTTTGTGGGCATGTTTTCCTGCCTCCCTTCCCAACCCACAGTATCCAACCATATAGTCAGAAAGACTTATATCTCTCTGAAATACCTTCCCAGTTCTTTTTACTGTATCTGAAATCTTAATATAAGAATACAAATTTGATTTCTTTCAGATTTTTACATCTTAAAACTTTGTTTACATTGTGACCCTTCTTTCTCATATTAGTATCTCGGACAGTTAAATTTCCTATTTCAATGCTGTTATCACTGGCTTTTTAGAATCTCTCACTTCCATAATTTTTCCAGCTTAGTATACCAACCCTCTGAACTGCCTGCTACTTTTGCACCACAAGAGATACAGCAGGTTTCAAATGATTGAATTCTATAAAGATAAAAATTTCTATAAAATATACATATTGCTTAATTTTTAAATTCTACATTGAAAGCAATATTTAGTTTGGAAATATAGAAACATATTAAGTGTAATTTTAGTGTATTATAAAATATTCAAAAGATTTTTAAATTTTAGACTGAATTTAGACATGGGGAATAGGTTAGCAAATTGATTATAAGCTGAAAAATTTGAAGAATTTAGAAGTTCTTGCTTTGACCAGGCTGAAAGAGGAAACAATTTTATCCAGAAAATGTCATCAACATCACAATAAAAATGCTAACTACCATTGTTGAGTATGGTGAGTGGCAGAGCCAGTATTCAAACCATTCACTTGACAAATAGTGGTTTATTTAATCCTCACAACAATTAGAACAGGTAACCATTATCATCCTGTTAAAAATGAGGAAAGTGAGGTACCAGAAAATTAGGCAGATTATTTAAGTGAGAGATTTGGAATTCAAAATAAGGGCCGTGTAGCTCTAAAACCATTATTTTTCACCACACCACACTGTTTCTACTTTAAACATATATGTAATTATTTGTTTTTTCTGAACTAGGCTCTCTAGTTTTTCAGTAGTTACTAGTTCTTCTTAAGCTCTGTTTTTTCTTCACGGATTTAAATCCGTAGAAGTTAACTGCTTCTTCTACCGTTTTGTTTTGGATTGCTTTTTTATTTGGCATAGAGTATTTCCAAATGTAAAATATTCTTTCAAATGGCTCTAAAAATTGAGAAATCTGAACTTGACTTAATCCAATAATCTTTTTTTTGTTTTTGTTTTTGTTTTTTGTTTTTTGTTTTTTGAGACAGAGTCTGGCTTCTTCGCCCAGGCTTTAGTGCAGCGGGGCGGTCTCTGCTTACTACAAGCTCTGCCTCCGAGGTTCAAGCAAATTCTCCTGCCTCAGACTCCAGAGTAGCTGGGATTACAGACATGCACCACCATACCTGGCTAATTTTCATATTTTTAGTAGAGACAGGGTTTCACCATGTTGGCCAGGCTGGTCTTGAACTCTTGACCTCAAGAGATCCACCCGCCTTGATCTCCCAAAGTGCTGGGATTACAGGCATGAGCCACCGTGTTCAACCCTTAATCCAGCAGTCTTTAGTAGCTCTCCATTCCTCACATTTCTAGGAAGATGCACAGTTATCAGTGAGATAGAAATAAGAAACTTAACAATTCACAGGAGACTTTTACCAGTCTAACGGAAATTTATATCTGCATGCTTAAAGATTAAGGGTTAGTGATGGGAAAAAAAAATGGGCATATGGTGTAAATGAAATAATTGAATTTTAATATCACTGGAGGTATGCAAGATATTTTTAATGTATTAAGAAAATTCTAATAGTTGAGTAAAAACTAAATTCTATTCGGAGAAAAATACTAATATAGGTAGAATATAGATACGGCAAATATTAAATATGGTACATAAATAACAAATGATTTTAATAAATTCTAAAGCCTCATATGGTAAATTAGATTTAGTATCTTTTCCTGTATCCTTTCTATCAACATGTAACCTTTTGTGACAAAAGATTCTGATGGTTATGTTAGAAATGGTGAACCTGTAGTAAAAACCCTAAAAGTTGTCGTCATCTTCCCCCACTTCATTGCCTTTGTTCCTATTTTTTTCTTCATCTGAACTCTCTTCTCTTCTGCTATTTCCTGCCTACAGTAAAAAAATTACATACACCCACATTCAGTTTCATCACTTCAAGAACAAGTTCATACTTATTTCCTACAAGATAACTTGCCTAATCTTCTTCTCCAACTTTGATTATATCATTAATTGGTATTAATGCCTTGGCATGGTGACTCATGCCTCTAAGCCCAACACTTTGGGAAATGGAGGCTGTAGACCAGTAGTTTGAAACCAGCCTTAGCAACATAGTGAGACCTCATCTCCAATTTAAAAAATAAAATAAAAATGTAAAAAAAGAAAAATAATTGGCATTTATCAGCGATAAAAAATTCTTGCAGTAGCATTGTAAATTATATATATGTATGTATATGTGTGTATGTATTTTGTTTTTGTTTTTGTTTTTGTTTTTTTTGAGACAGTTTCACTTTTGTTGCCCAGGCTGGAGTGCAATGGCGAGATCTCAGCTCAGTGCAACCTCTACCTCCCGGGTTCAAGCGATTCTCCTGCCTTGGCCTCTCAAGTAGCTGGGATTACAGGTGCCCACCACCACGCCTAGCTAATTTTGTATTAGTAGAGATAGGGTGTCACTATGTTAGTCAGGCTGGTCTCGAACTCCTGACCTCAGGTGATTCACCTGCCTCAGCCTCCCAAAGTGCTGGGATTACAGGCGTGAGCCACTTCGCACAGCCTGTAATTATATTTTTATTTCTTCAACCGTATTATGAATTATATGAGGGTCAGATGTGGTGTTTTAATATTTTTCTGAAAATTACGTATTTTTATTTTTTATTGTGGAAATTTCAAATTCAGAAAAGTTTAGTGAACTTCCTGTTCATGTCTGTTAACTATAGGTGTTCTTCTTTATTTTTTAGGTATTCTTTATATTTACGGATGTCAACCCCTTTAGGAATTAAATTCCAAATGTTTTTCCCCATCACTATTTCCTCATCGAGATGCAGTTGACATAAAGTTAACTGCATGTTTTTAAGGTGTATAGCTTGGTGATGAATTTTGACATAGATATGCCCACGAAATAATTATGATGGATATAGTGAACATTTTCGTCACCCACCCCAGAAATTTCTTTGTGCTCTTTATGACCCACTCACCTAATTCCCTGGTCCCTAGGCAACCACTGATCTGTTTTCTGTCACTGAATTAGTTTACATTTCCTAGAATTTTATATAAATGTAACCATATAGTTTGTACGTTTTTGGTCCGACTACTTTTATATAACATAATTGTTTTGAGAGTTCATCTAGTCAGTATCCTTCAATTTTGACTTCCATTAATATCTTCCTTATTTCTTAAACTTTTTTCTTCAAAATTTAACATTTAAGGCAGTATTTGAAAACAATGCAGGCCACAGATGTTTCAACTTTACAGTGGCACTTTAAGTTTTTGACTTAACGTGCCAAGATTTTAATGCTTTTAGGATTAGTCTGTGAACAGGACTGACTTTTCAGAGAGGGTTCTGGGAAAGTGACTACTTGAATATCTCACTTCTAGCCTGTGTCTGCCACTCTTGAGTGAAGTGGCTCCTGGATCTAATAAACAGTTGGGTGCAAGTGAGGCCCTGGACTCTGTGAGAACTCTGTCAGGGAGAGCTGGTACAGGACTTTTTGTCTAGACAGGAGCCTGAGAAGTCTCAGGATGAGGATAAGAATGGCAGATCCAGGAAAGAACTTGGCTTGGTAGGTATTCATGGATTCCTGGAGGGAAGGAGAAAAAGAAAGAGCCAGATGTCTTAGGTCTCCCTATCCCAGTGGCTGGCATATGTAAGGAGACCTGAGAGCAGGGAGGCTTCCTCCTGGGCCTCCAAAAGGGCTGGTGGCTTGCCTGCTGCAACATTGCCTACTCACAGGGGCAGAGACTGCTTTGCCTTTCCATTTCCTTGAGATACTAATATAGTATCTACCACTTGTGGTCCTCCGACAACGAAATCTAATCCCTCATGAGGTGACAAAGATAAACAACCCATCTGGGGAAGCCAGGCAACCTGAAAGAGAAAAACCGCTTAGAATGAACAGTATATTGAGTCAGCTAAAGAGAAATGCTGGAGAAGACAGTAACTTGGACATGAAAATAATAATGGGCACATTTAAGAAAGTTTAAGTGAGGTATTAAAGAAAAAAGACTTTATGGAACAAAAAATATGATTTTCCACCTAAACACTTACTATCACCTGACTCCATTTATGCTAGCACACTTTTTTGTTAAACTATCTACTAGAATGTAAGCACCAGGAGAACAGGAACTTTTTTGTATTCACTGCTAATCTGTTGTCAACTCTAATACCTAGAACACTCTTACACATAGTAGGCACCTGATACATAATTACTGAATACAGGGATGAATGAGTATGAACAATTATTGACCTGGAAGATCGAGTAAAAGAAATATTTCAGCTGGGCATGGTGGCTCATGCCTGTAATCCCAGCACTTTGGGAGGCTGAGGTGGGCAGATCATGAGGTCATGAGTTCAAGACCAGGCTGGCCAATATGGTGAAACCCCATCTCTACTAAAAAAATACAAAAATTAGCCCGGCATGGTGGCACACGCCTGTAATCCCAGCTACTCGGGAGGTTGAAGCAGGAGAATCACTTGAACCCGGGAGGCAGAGGTTGCAGTGAGCCGATATTGCACCACTGCACTCCAGCCTATGCACAGAGCAAGACTCCATCTCAAAAAAAAAAAAAAAAAAGAATATTTCAAAACATGGAGCCAAAAACAAAATACAAAAAGACTTTCAAAAAGAGCCCTAGTGGATCGATTCAGGACATCTAACATGGCTAATACAAGGTCCAGAAGAAAAAAGAACAAATGGTGAAGAAATAATTAAACAACAGAAAATTTTTTTCCTGAGTTAAAGACTTCATTGTGCAAAATGAAGTTCTGGGGGAGATCAGTGATGAAAAACACACACCTAGGGATATCCTGGTAAAAGTTTTGAGCTCCGAGGATTTGTCTTGGAGGCTTCCAGATAGAACAAGTTGCACCTATCAAATATCAGACTGGAATCAGAATTCTAATTCACAACACTGGACACTAGGATATGGTAGAAGAGTATTTATAGGTTTCTAAGAGAAAAAGGCTACAATCCCAAATCCCTGTTTCCCTTGAAAATATTTACCCCCGTGAGGGGAAAACATGTTACAGCCATACAGAAGTGTCAAGAATATGTTACCCACTTAACTCCTCTGAGAAAATTCAAGAAGGGATCTTAGCCAAATAACAAGTGACCTAGAACAGAGATCACAAAATGAAAGGGATAGAAATAGTGGGAAATAACAGACTCTTTGGGAATGTATTATGTAAATGGTAAATAAGGTTTTAAACCAAGGGATGCATAGTTCAGAGAACAATAATAATTACAATGTGATAAGTAAGTCGGGGCAGAACCTCAAAACTGTGGGAAGAAAAGGAAGTAAAGCTTTCCAGTTAAGGTGAGGAGAGGAAAAAGTGCCAATACACACATGAAAAGATGCTCAACATCATTAGTCATTAGAGAAATGCACATCTAAACCAAAATGAGATCAAATTTTTTCACACCCACCGGGATGGCTATAATCAAAAAGATACCAAGTGTTGGAAAGGATGTGAAGTATTGAAACTCTCATCCACCACTACATTGGTGACAATGTAAAATGGTACAACTATTTTGGAAAACAATTTGACAGTTTCTTAAAAAGTTAAACAGAATTACCATATATCCAAGCAATTAAGTACATTTTCATACAAAAACTTATACAGGAATGTTCATAGCAGCATTTTACATAATAGCTAATAAAGAAGAAACAACCCAAATGTCCTCAAGCTGACAAGTGAATGATAATGAATGATAAAATGTGATATAGCCGTATGGTGGAATATTATTTGTCAATAAAAAATAAAGTACTGGCTGGGCACGGTGGCTCATGCCTGTAATCCCAGCACTTTGGGAGGCCAAGGCGGGTGGATCACCTGAAGTCAGGAGTTCGAGACTAGCCTGACCAACATGGAGAAACCTCGTCTCTACTAAAAATACAAAATTAGCCGGTGTGGTGGCGCATGCCTATAATTCCAGCTAGTCAAGAGGCTGAGGCAGGAGAATCGCTTGAACCCAGGAGGTGGAGGTTGCAGTGAGTAGAGATCACACCATTTCACTCCAGCCTGGGCAACAAGAGCAAAACTCCATCTCAAAAGTTAATAAATAAATAAATAATTAAATACGTACTGATTCCTGCTATAACATGTATGAAGCTTGAAAATGCAAGTTAAGGAATCTAGTTACCAAAAAAAAAAAAACCCACATATTGTATGATTCCATGTATAGGAAATGTCCAAAATAGGTAAATTATATTATAGAGACCAAAATTAGATTAATGGTCATTTGGTCTGGGTAGGATTGGGGAGAATGAAACGGGGATTGACATCTGATGGGTAGAGGGTTTCTGTTAATGGGGAGACCAAAATATAAAGTTAGATTGTGGTGACAGCCACACACAACCATGTGATTATGTTAAGAAACATTGAACTGAACACTTTAAATGAGTGAATTATATGGTATTGTCTTAGTAGGTTTCATGCTGCTATAACAGAATACCACAGACTGGGTAATTTATAATGAATTGAAATTTACTGCCTCATGGTTCTAGAGGCTGGAAAGTCCAAGACTAAGTTGCCAGCATCTGCCAAAGGCCTTCTTGCTGTATCTTCCCATGGCACAAGGGCAGAGAGGGTGAGAGAGAGAGAGAGAAGGGGACCAAACTCCCTATTTTGTTAAAAACACTCCTGACATTAATGACATTAATCCATTGATGAAGGTGGAGCCCTAATGGCCCAATTACCTTTAATTAGTCCCCTACCTCCCAGTGATGTTGCATTGGGGATTAAGATTTCAAAACATGCTTTTTGGGAGGACATATTCAAACCATGGCAGGTCTGTAGTTTATGTTTTGTTTTGTTTTGTTCTGTTTGAGATGGAGTCTCGCTCTGTCACCCAGGCTGGAGTGCAGTGGTGCAATCTTGGCTCACTGCAACCTCTGCCTCCCAGTTACAAACAATTGTCCTGTCTCAGCCTCCTGAGTAGCTGGGATTACAGCAAGCACCACCACGCCCCGGCTAATTTTTGTATTTGTTTTTGTTTATTTATTTATTTTTTAGAGATGGGGTTTCACCATGATGGCCAGGCTGGTCTTGAACTCCTGACCTCAGGTGATCCACCCACTTCGGCCTCCCAAAGTGCTAGGATTACAGGCGTGAGCCACCGCGCCTGGCTGTATTTGTAATAGAAACAGGGTTTCACCTTGTTGGTCTGGCTGGTCTGGAAATCCTGACCTCAGGTGATCCACCTGCCTTGGCTTCCCAAAGTGCTGGGATTATAGGCATGAGCCACTGAGCCTGTCCAAAATGTTTTTGTTTTTTGTTTTTTTTTAAAGAGGACCTAGTACTAGCTGGGTGCCGTGGCTCACACCTGTAATCCCAGCACTTTGGGAGGCCGAGGCGGGCAGATCACGAGGTCAAGAGATTGAGACCATGCTGGCCAACATAGTGAAATCCCCGTCTCTAATGAAAATACAAAAATTAGCTGGGTGTGGCTTGCCTGGTCCCAGCTACTTGGGAGACTGAGGCGGAAGAATCACTTGAACCCTGGAGGCGAAGGTTGCAGTGAGCTGAGAACGTGCCACTGCACTCCAGCCTGGCGACAGAGCAAGACGCCATCTCAAAAAAAAAAAAAAAAAGAAGACTTAGTATTGATAACGCACAGCAGCTTGTCTGAATCTCCAGGGCATTAGGCTAAATGAAAAAAAAGGCAGTCTCAAAAGTTTATATGCTGTATGATTCCATTTATATTCTTCTAAATTATTGAAGATCATGACACATTTACTATTCAGAATATGTGTGTATGCGTGTGTGTGTGTGTGTGTGTGTGTAGACAGAGTTTTCTCTGTTTTCCAGGCTGCTCTGGGCTCAAGCAATCCTCTCGGCCTCCCAAAGTGCTAGGATTGCAGACATGAGCCACTGCGCCCAGCCACTTCCTTTCATTCTTAATCCTGGCAGCTGTGTTAAGGCCTTGGGGAATAGAGTAGGGAAATCTCACAGCCATGCAAATTGGTACCACCATAAATTCATCATTTTCAACATGACATTTCCAACAGTGTTGTACTGCCAACACTATTTAGACATTCTGCGCGATTCTAGTTAGCCTCCCTTCTCATTCCTTACAGAGCCAAAATGCTTAATTACGACCCCAATCCTCCATTCTCATATAACTAAATCTACTTCACAGAGTAAACTGTATTTCTAATATTATTCTTCCCAGGTTCTTACTAGCATCTGTGTTGACACCTATCCTTTACCACTTTCCTTGTTGCCATTCAGTACTGATCCACACACCTGTGCTCTGGAACCTTTCTTGCTTCCTAACTTGTGATTTCTACTTTTTTATGGACTCCTTCCCCCTGATACATTACAGTATTCAATCTTTTTGTCCCTCTTTCCTTGTCTTTCTCACCGATTTTTGCTCATTTAGCCTTCCAAGTAATTCTCGAATTTGTCCCATTCTCTCCATCTTTGCTGCTACTATCCTAGTCCGTTGTTATTTTTTTGTCTAGCCTCCTAAAGGTATCCACTGCAGTAAATACCAGAGGAATTTTTCTCATATGTAAATCTCATTCTATTACTCCCTCATTTAAACCCCCCTAATGTTTCCCCATGCTGACAAAGTAGTCTGTACTGCTTAGCAGGTTATACAGGTACCTTCCTGATTTAGAACATCCCAACTTAATAGTTTCCTTGCTACTCTTGCATAGATAACTGCACACCAGATATAATGAATGTTCTTGAATGTCTCTATTGCTTTAACACATTTGTTCCATCCTCTTGGAGTGTTCTTCAGTTACCTAGCAAACAATCTTCATTTTAAGACTGAGCTCAAAGAGCACTTCTTCCTTAATGGTTCCTGTGATCGCTCCAGGGAATGTAATGGAATGTACACACTACCATACTCTTTGTCTACACCTCCAATATAGTACTTCAGTCACCCAGTGCAATCACTTGTCTTACCCTTATGTGCTGTAAGCCCCTCAGGGGTAGCTGCTATGCTCCATTCATCTTTGTGTATCTCCAGTGCCTAGCACATAATCTGACATTTATAGATGTTTAGTAAGTATTTGTTGAATTAATATGTTGATTAATTAAAAGATAATACATGGCAGCTTATATCCAACAGTTGAAAAAAAAGTTAAACTAAATTATAAAGGGGCTCGAATGCCAAGCTGAAGTTTTTTAAGTTCATCCTGTAAGCCAACGAGTCCAAATAAGTAAACCATAATCTATTTATAAATGTCTACAACATTAGCCTTTGCTACTACCATCCCCACCTTTATCCGTCAGCCTGAGAATTCAAAGTAGGAAAGAAGGTACAGCCTACAAAGGCAGCCCTTCCCCTACAAAGGCTTTGACTCAGATTTGTACCCCACACATGATGTAGATTACAAATAAACAAGTGAAAGTGATCTTCACAAAATGGTTGGGGTCTCCTGGAAGTGTCACTTGATAAGCTTTTAAAGTATTTATTTTGTTGTTTAAGCAATGATGATACTGTGAAAGGCAGAATTTTAGGATTATTATTATGGATGTAGGATTGTTTGAATATGGGAGAATTGGTGGCATTTGAAGCTGAAAAGGATGAGAATCTAAATGATGGTCGTGTAATAAAATAGACTGGTGTGGAAGCATACGGAAGCCACAGTTAGCTGGATTTGGTGACTAAATATGGAGACTGAGGAGGGGAGCGGGAAGAACGAGAGGTTGTAAGAACATGCGCTCACTGCTTCTGTGTACCCACTTTCTCTGTGAATGACAGCGTTCTTGTCTTCTTTTGTTATGTTAGGTATATTAAATTCTGATATTTTATCTCGGGAACATTTCTCCTCCATTTTCCTCCACCCATTGTTCTACTTTTTCATAAACTAATCATCCTTTGTGATTTAGCTCAGTTATCCCCTTGACGACGTCCCTGACCACTGCTTTATTTTTGTTCTTCCCTTCTTGGATCCCACAGTATTTGTACTTACACTGTAATATTGTATTGCTTCATAGTTGTGTATTTTTTCCCTCTGAACTTCTTGAAAGCAAAGGGTTGCTGTTTTGAAATCCACAGTGCCTAGCATGTACCTGACATGTAGTAGCCATTCAGAGTCTTGGTTGAATTAATGATAGTAACTATTACTGCTATCCTAGAGATAGCCTTAGAGATGTTTGCACATGGACAGACTACAGTGGTTTATTAATGAATGTGCCTGCCTGTCTTTAATAAAACTAGCATTTATTTCATTTTGCATTTTGTACTCAAGTTGCCTTACCTAAGATACTTCTTTCATTTTTAAACTTCTATATAGACAATTTCAGTTGTTTTCCGTCTCCTTTAGACTTCCCTGTTTGCCTTCCAAGACTTCCTAATATGACCCTATTTTTCCAAGCAAATCTTCCCAGACATGTGCTGTATTTATTCCTTCTCTGTGATTTTGAGCCTTCCATGATTTTTAAAGTTATCAAAAATCCTCCTTAAAGTTCACACTTTCTTGATCAATGTTGCGCTTCTCCTTTGGACCCTCACATTACTTCCTAAGTACTTGATCCAAAGACCAAGGCTGAGGCCACGCTTGACCATGGTTCCCTTTGCTTTATTGGCTACACCACCTTGGGCAACTCATTTCAGCCTTCTCTGAGCTAGTTTCTTTATGAATATAGGAATAATTCTTCCTCATGTGGTTGCCGTGCAGTTTTGATGTGATAATAGTAGAAAATTTCCCCTAAATTCCATCCTTTAGACACTACCTTTGTAATCTTTCCATTTTTATAGATCGTTTTTACATTTAATATTTTTTTCTTAAATTGAGTCACTGCTTTTATGGTTTCCTTTTAAGAAATAACATCATGAAATGAAATACCAGCATGCTTGCCATAAATAGAGTATAAATTAAAAATAGATACAATATAAGCAATACTAATCTTGTTAGATGCTGTTGCCAAGCTTAGGCTCTGACTAAGCCTGTTAAAAAAGATTAGCAACATTTAAAGAGATTTTAAAGATATTCTAGCACATACATTTTAAAAAATGATATTTGCCTAAGTGCTTCAACTTTTAGTTAGCTGGGTTAATGGTAGGTTGAGGGGAGAAGGTAGAATCACAGTTAAAACTTATTGAAATGTTTAGTAGAAAGTGAACTTAAACATTTGCAGTTCAAATTTCAAAAATTTGATTCTTACGGAGTAATCAAAAGTATACAAATAATACAAGCAAAATAGCTTGGTTACTAAAATATTTTTAAAATATCAAAATGGAAGCATATCTACTTTTCTAGGTGGAGGTTCTTTATTTCTTCTTAATTTTTCTGCCCTTCCAGTCCTGATTCTGTGTTGGATTCCATAACCACATGAGCTTTCCTTGACCTTCTCTGTGTTCCGCCATACTCTTGGCAAAAAGGGATGGGGGCAATCTTTTTTTTGAGATGGGGTCTCACTCTCACCCAGGCTGGAGTGCAGTGGCGTGATCTCAGCTCACTGCAACCTCCACCACATGGGTCCAGGCAATTCTCCTGCCTCTCTCTCCGAAGTAGCTGGAATTACAGGCATGTACCACCACAACCAGCTAATTTTTATATTTTTATAAGACAGGGTTTCACCATATTGGCAAGGCTGGTCTTGAACTCCTGACTTCATGATCCGCCTTGGTCCCGCAAAGTGCTGGGATTAAAGGTGTGAGCCACCATGCCTGGCTGGGATGGGGCAGTCTTACCTGGGTAGGCAATGTTTGTGAACTCTGCTGCATTAGCAACACGTAGATATGGCTATCTATGGTCACTGTGTAGTTCCATGCTCCAGGTAACCTACTTTTACTATTTGTAATTATTTTATAAATGCCTTGTTGTGATCTTTTACCTTACATAATTATCTTCCCTGGATAATTAAAAGTTACCTATATTACCAGTATTCATTCTTTTTTTTTTTGAAAGAAAAGAGTGAAAGAAAGAAAAAAAAGAATGAAAGAGAGAAAGAAAGAGGAAGAGAAAGAGAGAGAAAGAATGGGATTCTTATTCTATTGCCCAGGCTAGAATGCAGTCTGAAAATGGGTATTAAAAACCTTTTATGCCAATAATTGTGCTTAACAATGGAGACAGGAAGGAATAAGGGATGAAAATAACAAACAAGCAGCCAACCAATATTTTATTTAAACCTGTGAAATGCTATGCAATTGCTGAGGAGT
>CAUYLG010076391.1:0-10593 GCA_963573385.1 Cacajao melanocephalus
GCATTCTAGCCTGGGCAGTAGAACAAGAATCCTGTTCTCTCTCCCTCTTTTTCTTCCTCTTTCTTTCTCTCGTACATTCTTTTTTTTTTTCTTTCACTCTCACTTTCTTTCCTCTCTTTTCCTTTCTTTCAAAAAAAAAAAATCCTAAAATTGGTTTGAAACCAAAAAACAGACCAAATAGACAAAGCAATCCTAAGAGAAAAAAGAAAAGCCGGAGGTGTCACATTGTCTAACTTCAAATTATATTATAAGACTACAGAAACCAAAACAGCATGGTACTGGTATAATAGAAGACAAATCAATCTGTGGAACAGAATGTAGAATCCAGAAATAAAACCACATCCCTACAACCAACTGATCTTTGACAAAGCCAATAGTAACATTCTTTGGGGAAAGTACACCTTTTTAAATAAATGATGCTGGGAAAACAGGATTTCCATATGCAGAAGAATGAAAATGGACATTTATCTCTCACCATATACAAAAATTAACTCAAGATATATTAAAAACCTAAATGCAATACCTGAAGCTTTAAAAATACTAGAAGAAATTCTAGTCCAAATTCTTCTAAACATTGGTCCAGACAAAGAATTTATGACTAGGACCTCAAAAGCATAAAGAAAAAAAAACAAAAATTGACAAATTGAGTTAATTAAAATTAAAAGTTAATGCACAGCAACAAAAATAATCAACAGAGTGAACAAATAACCTGTAGAATGGAGAAAACATTTGCAAACTATTCATTCAACAGGAGACTAATATCCAGAATCTATAAGGAATTCAAACAAGTCAACAAGGGGAAAAACAAATAACCCCTGTAAAAAGTGGACACAGGATATGAACATACATTTTTTTAAAAAAAGACATATGAGTGGCCAATAAACATATGAAAAGATGCCCCAAATTATTAATTATTAGAGAAATGCAAATAAAATCATATTGAGACACCATCTTATGTTAGTCAGAATGCCTATTAATAAAAAGTCAAAACACAACAGATGTTGGCAAGGATATGGAGAAAAGGAAACTTTTATACACTTTTCTAGGGGATATAAACTAGTACAACCTCTCTAGAAATCAGTAGAGCTAAAAATAGAACTACCATTTAATCCACCTATTATTTAATATATTCGTGGGTATATTTAATACCCACTACTGGGTATCTACTATGCAAAGGAACAGACATCAATATATCAAAAAGACACATGCACTCATATGTTTATCACAGCACTATTTACAATAGCAAATATGCAAAATCAACCTAAGTGTCCATCAGCGAGGACTAGATAGAGAAAATGTAGTACTTATACACAATAAAATACTATCCTGCCATAGGAAGGAATAAAATCACATCTTATGCAGCAACAAGTAGGAAACTGGAGGTCATTATCTTAAGTGAAACAAGTCAGGTACAGAAAGACAAATATTACATGTTCACACTCATAAGTGGGTACCAAAAAATGTGTATAAATGGACATACAGTATGGAATGATAGACATGGATACTTGAAAGGGTGAGGGGGAAGGACAGAAGTGGATGATGAGAAATTAGTTAATGGATATAACATAATTTTTTGGGTAATGGATCCCCTAAAAGCCCTGACTTGACCACTATGCAATTCATGCATGTAACAAAATTGCATGTGTGACCTCATACATTTTTCCATATCAAAATTTAAGACAATAATATTCTGAGAGTAGAAATAGGGTAACTTTAGATATGGAAGACACTCATTGGCCAAGGATTGGAGGATTATCTTTGGGTGTAGAATGATAGCTGGTATGAAAATGATAAGGTATTAAAATATTCAAAGTATCACAAAGCAAAATAGATGAGTCAGACAAGGTCCTCCCCACATCAGGTTCAGCCTTTCTGATATGTTAAAATATACGGGTGGCTCCATAAGGGCCACTCTATGCCTTAAAATAAATTTGGTCAGGCTACTGAGGGTGCAAGGCACAAGAATTTAGTAGGACAGCTCTGTATTTAAATTTTTACTCCTTTTTCAGCAGCTGTGAGGCATTAGGCCATTTCTAAAACCTCTCTAATATTGCTTTCTCCTGGTAGAATATAACTACCTCAGCAGTTGCTAGATGGATTACATGAAATAATCTAAGCACATGCTTCTAACACATACCTGGGATATAAGAGATGCACAGCAAATGTCAGTTTTTACTGCCCTCTTAAGAGGAATTATTCTTTCCTGTATCTGTGTTCATATTAGGATAGTGCTTACATCTACTTTTACTATTGAATAAAGGACTAAAGCAGAGAATTATGATTGTGTTTATTCTATCAACATTAAGAAGAATATTAATAACCATATCATCATAAGGGAAACAGGAAATGAATGTTATGTCATCAACTTTAAAATCTTAAATTCAGTATGGTAAAATGAGAAGTAAATGAGAGTAATGGGAAAAAAATGAGTAGGATAAAAAAGAGCTATGGCAACATCTCATACGCCCTTTTTTCTTTCTTATCCACATTTTTTTTTACTTTCTTCTTTTTCCTGCACTTTCCAATTGCAATTTCCTCCATATCTCAAGAACCAGTTCCATACCACATACTGTGCTAGGCACTCAGGATACCACAGGCAGACAAGGTAAATCCATACCCTCAAGAGGCTTAGGCTACCCAGTAGTGAAAGACAACTCTAAAATGTCACGGTACATGTTGGAGAGGTTCTTACAGGGTGCTATGAGAGCAGAAATCAAGTGAAGCCTGGTTTTGCTTGAGGAAGGACAGATCCTTTATAGAGGAGGTGATAACCAAACTGAGCCTTGAAAATTAAGTACAAATTACACAACTACACAAGGATAGTTTGGTTACAGCATGTAACTGTTATTTCTCCTATTGTCATGCACCCAACCATCAATTCATCAGTCCTTGCACACACACACACACACACACACACACACACAATCCTTCCTTCACATTTTCATCCTTCTATTTTCCAGAGATTTAAAGTTATTAGTGGGGGAAACGATCTAGTCAGGAAACTAATTATTATTTTTGAGAATTAATTATTAAGAATTAATTCTTAATATTTATTAATTATTGAGAATCGTTGGAAGTTGAAGCTGCAAATTTTACTTAAAAGATGATAAGTAACCAGTTCTTGTGATTGCAGCATGACCAGAAACCTTAGCTTTTCACAGTAGACCTGCTAAGCTGAAATTAAATAAACCAGTAGATCTCAAACAAGAGAGTATATCCGATTCTGTGGCAAGACAATAAACATTCAGATGCACAGGCATTTCACTTCCCTTTGTCCGTGTTTCTGAAACCATGGGGACTTCTTAAATCAAAATTCTTATGATAGAAATTGAGTTTGAGGAACTAAAGAATAAAACTCTCCATATAAGTTAATAGCTTTCTTTTTAGAATATGTGTACCTATGTATATTTCCATTTGCACTTTTACTAAAACAAAATTTTGCTTGCAGAAAAAAATGCCATGCAAACATGCCCTTAGAGAATAATGAGTTTTAGTATTTACCAAGGGATACAAAAATTTTCTCAATGCTAATAAATTAAAAATGTTCTAAGCCTCCAAACCACAGGTTGTTAATTTAGTGGGATGTTTTCAAAGTAACTCTAATTATATCTAATTATAAATATTTTGTGTCTACAGTTTCTTAAGAAGAATGTCTTTTTTGCATAATTTTGAAGTATAAGGAACACAAGAAATTTCCAAAAATGGTTAGAACAGAATTTTCTTAGACTACAAATGTTTTTCTCTCTGTCCCCATTATAACAATTTGCTACATCAAATGCCAACAGCTAATTTTTAAAAGCAAGCCAAAATAGGCCAAATAATTTTGTTGTACAGATGACTATTTTCTAAAAAAGGAAAAAGAAGAAAAAGAGTAGATTAGAAAAAAATTCATCTATTAGAAGTAGCTATCCAGATGGAGATGTAACATGAGATGAGCTGTTTTGTTATTACTGTTGCTGTATAATCCAATTACTTTGGTGAATGATTCTATTGTTTTATATCCTGAAGCTTTAGGAAAATAACTTGAGAGGAGTAAGTATTTCATCCAGAGAGACCCAAATCGAGTTAGACAATATTTTGTATCTGAGTCAATGTGTGTTTGTTTTATTTGTTTAGTTTTTTCATGAAATGCATCACTGTCAAAGGATGAGTTTTCAGCTGCTGCATAAAATTTTACCGCAATCTTAGTGGCTTAAAACCACACACATTAATTGTCTCACAGTTTCAGTGGATCAGGAGTCCGAGCTTAGCTTAGCTCAGATTCTAACAAGACTGCAGTCAAGACATTGGCCTGGATGTGTTCTCATTTGGATGCTTGACTGGGGAAGAATTAACTTTCATATTCATCCTGATTGTTGGTAGAATTTATTAATATTTTATTTCAGCTGTATGACTGAGAGTCACTTCTTAATAGCTGCTGGTTAGAGACCATACTTAAACCCTAGAAGTCATCACTAAAGCTCCTGTCACATGCTCTTTTCCATGGATATCTTACAAGAGCACTATTTGCTCTTTCAAAGCCAACAAGAGCAACTCTATACAGTTTTCTGAGAGAGTCTAATATAATGTAATGTAATCACAAAAGTAGCATTCCATCATCTTTGCCATAGTCAATGGCTTAACACAAATCCAGTCCTATTCTGGGGGATGAGTTTATATAATGGTATGACTCAAGAGGGGTAACCTCAAGGTGTGTCTCCCAAAATCAGAAATTGTACTGAACATTTTAAAATTTACCTCTTAACTTCTCTGTGCCCTGGAATATATGTCCCATGAAGCCAGGAAAATTCTGTTAAAATTATCCTTTAAAAAAAACTATTTCCTATTAATAAAATCTAACCAGAGAAACTATTCAAATATTTGTTTTAAAAGTTACAGATAAATTAACTACAAACATGTAAACTACACACAAAAGAAGCCATTTATGATTTTTGAATTTTATAATTTTGTGAATTTTTTCAATATTGACGTTAATAACACTCTTAGTTGTCTAATTTTGTCAGTTGTCTTGACTTTCTAATAATCAGTCCCAACTAAATACATTTACTAAATAAATTAATTATGATATAACCTGAATAGATGTAACAAAAAAGCCAGTAACACATTGACTGAAATAAGGCAGAAGTTTATTTCTCACACAACAGACTGGCCAGTATGAACTGGCAGGGCAGCTCACTTGTATAAAGTCATTCAATAACCTAGGTTTTTTCCTGTCTTCTAACCATGTCATGTTTTCTTTGCCTCCTTGGCCAAAACAAAGGCAGGGACATGTCCATTTTGCAGAAAATAGGAAGGAGAAAAGAGCCAAAGACCAGGGCAGTAAGATCTGTTCACATTCCATTGACTCAAAAGTAGTCGCAGGTTGCACATAGCTGCAAGGAAGCAGCAGTAATCACTAGCTGTATAGTTTTGAACCCAGGACAAAGGGAGAAATGGATTATAGAAAATAACTAGTAGCCTGCAGTAACAGTAAAACAGCTTATCAGAATTCCTGATTAAGATGAACAAATCAAATTACAGGTACTCTTTGATGACTTGGATCATGGCATCACACCTGGAATGTACAACCATTGTATCATACCTAGAATACAATGTAGGCCTCCTTTGAAAGGCAAGTGTTTGCTCACTTACTAAATAAAATTAATATAGGTTTTTCTGTATTTTTCTTACAATGTGGTTGTAACGAATAATCAGAAGATGTTTCTTCAATATTGCTCTCTTGAGGTTAATAGGCTGCCTCTAATATGATAGTTGCACAAAGTCATTATATGAGTAGCACAATTTTTCCTTTTGACAAATACAAGATTATTTTTCTCTAGAAAATGAAATAAAAATGTTAACACTTCTTTTTTTATAAAACTGTAAGGAATTCTCTTTTTGAATATTCATGGCTTTTAATTTTCAAATTCTTAATTTCCCAAATTGTACCTAATTGTGATTTACCAAAGCATTATGCTCTTGTTTTTACAAGTCTCATTTGGCTTTTTATAGGCAGTAAAAGCAAAATTCTTCCTCTATGTGCAAAATGTTGTGTTGAACAAATAGTCTCCTTTATAACACAAGTTTCTAGAAGAACTAAGCAAGAGATCTTCCCCCCGACATAGCAAAATATTATGATTATTACTTTCAATCTAAATATTTAACCTCCCTAAATCATCTCTATAAGTCTTAAGTGATAATTATAATAGTAAAATATTATTTTCTCATGTAGTGATTATATACTCCAAAGAGTCTTGGCTCCATAAAAAGAGCATTTTAAGATACATAAAAGAGCCAAGTCATTGAGTTTATGGATGTAGATGTAACATACGTTTCTGCACCTATACATTAGCTACAAAGAAAGAACAAGTACAAGAAGGGGGAGATGATGAAAATAGGCATTCAGCCACATGACACTTTAAAATCCATTGATGCTAAATCTGATCCTGATGCCTCTCCACTCATCACACATACAAAAACATACCAAGCTGTTTCTCACCTGGTTCTTTGCTCAAACAAGATTCCCTGTCTGGCTTGCTTTTGTATCCTCTCTCCTCCAAACCAGCGCATACTCATTTCTAACGCTCAGTTCAGCTGTTATCTCCTTTGGAGGTTATCTCTTTTGGAGAAAGGGTTATCTCTTTTGGAGAATGAGTTGGGTCTCCCCACCACTCTGATTACATTTACTTTGACATGTTTATCCCTTTTGGTATCTGCCTCCCCACTAGGCTGGAAGCTCCTTGAAGACAGTCTTGCAGTTTATTCTTCTTTGTATATAGATGCCTGATACATAATGCACACTGAAAAATGTGTGTTGAAAAATAAATTAATGAATTAAAGAATATCATAATTTCTATGACAGTATATAATGCTACATTATCAAATTGTAGGGGTGCTAAATTAGGGGTCTAACTTATCCAAAATTATTTTCAATATTAATTAAAATAATTATTTCAGTGATCTGCTTTGATAACATGTGAAAGAGTAAGTTAATTTTTTGCATCCAGTCAAGTACAGGAAAAAGAAAAAATTAGAAAGTAAGTTAATTTGATTAAGCATCTATTATTACAGACGCTTTGCTGGCACAAATACATTTTCTCATCCATTCATTTTTTAAACAAATATTCAGAGTGCCTACTATGTTATAGCAACTATTTTAGAGATACATAGTAAACAATGGGGAAAAAAAGACAAACCCTGGATTCATGGAGCTTATATGGGGGACAGGAAGAAGCAGCCAGGGTGAAAATGAGATAGAAGGTAAACAAGAAATATAAGTAAAATATATTAAATAGTGCTAAGAAGTATACCAATAAACATGAATGTGAAATGTCATAAGGGCTGAAGTTTTAGTTACAGAGCATGGAGAGCTTTACTGAGAAAATGAATTTGAATAAAGACCTAAATTAAGTGAGAGTGATGGCTGTGTATCTATGTGAAGGAAAACAAAAGATAGGGCAGAACTGAGAGAGTTATTTTAGGTTTATCAACATGGAGTTCATCACAGTCTTTCAGTAGAGAGTTGGAGGTGAAAATCTGATTGAAGTGGGTTCAAGAGAGAACGTGAGGAGAGAGTTTGGCAAAGGCAAATCTAGTTTAATCTTCTCAACAACTCTGTCAGGTTAGTAGTTAGGAGTTCATTTATAGATGAAATTGAAGCTCACACATGTTAAATAATTAACAAGAGGCAGAGCCAGGATTCTAATTCAAGCCAAATTTATTTCCCTAAAAGCTCTCCAATTTATCAAATTGTTCATTGACTCTTTTGGCAATTGTGATACTCAATTCAATGTCAGCTTCACTGCATGATAAACAATTGTTTAATAATTGATACATAACTGATCCTTATTTCAGAAAAAAATATTATTAACTAGAAAGCCATGAAATGAATTGACTACATGAAGACTTGGACATTGGTTCCAACACTTGGCAAGATACACAATTCAACAAAGAATAAGTGTCCTACACAAATACTTGCTCAACAAACTAATCAAATTACAAGGTATTCACGCATCCTCCATGCAAAACATTAAAGTAGATTTTACCCATAAGATTACGAGTCAGTCAGTCTGAGGACCTACTCTCTTTGAAGCTAAGAGGAATTAAAAATCAGAGTATTATAATTACATAGATGTTTAGGTGCTTTTCTATTTTTTCATTCTTCAGGAATGTGTGTGTGTGTGTGTGTGTGTGTGCGCGCGTGTGTGCGTGTGTGTGTGTATTTACTTTCCTGTAGATTAGATTGTTTTTCTGGTTTTATATACCTCTGATACGTAGAAATTGTGGCAAGGGTAATCCAATTTTACAAGGATGATATATATTGCAGAGATAAAGTAGAAGGTTTTTTATTATAAAAAATTTCAAACATAAAAAATATGTAGACAGAATTGTATAACAAATTCCATGTGCAGCAACGGTTACTGGTTCATGGCTAATTTTGTTTCTATCCTCACTTACCTCCTTCTCTCCCTGTCAGATTATTTTGAAGTAAATAACAGGCATCATATTACATCATCTGTGTATGTGTTTGTGTGAGGAGATTTAAAAATAAGTCGCATGGCTTACTTGCATAGTAAGAAAGTAAAAAACATCTAAGTTCATCAACTTCATTTGGCAGTACTCAAGTTCAAGTTCTATAAGAATAATAGTATCTATGTTAGATGACTACCTGGACTGAACAAATTGAATCTTGGAACATGCATGTTTTTAACTGCATTTTGATTTTTACTTCGAGGCCACCCCATATTCTGGTTCTATATTCAATTCTTTCCTATTGTGTCCCCCTGTTCTGGTCAGTTCTCTCTTCTCATTCTCTTTCATTAATACCAGATTCAAACTTCTGTTTTTCTCTCTCAAGTCTAGAATACCACTACTCTTCATTCAAAACTAATACTTCTCTTAAGGTTCAGGTCAAGTACAAGGTCCTTCAAGAAGTCTTCCTGGAGTAGTTCAAATCATGGCAATCTCTCCATTTCTGAAATCCTATTTTGTTATAGTTTACGCCATTCAAAACTTTACTATATATAATTTCCTATGTTTGTTTTTCCAACTTGACAAGCTCCTATACAGCAAAAATGATAATTTATACCTGATTTATATTTTAAACTTTATACCACCCTGCCACAGAACTGGTGATGTAGCAAGTGTTCAATAAATATGTATTAATTAATTAATGGATTTAATGGATCCAAGTATTTACCTGGGACTGGAAATGCTGGGTTAAGTGAGTGTCTTAGAATGTAATATAGTCATTTAAATGTTCTAATTGCTAAACTTCTCCTAAAGAGAAATTTACTAATAGCCTAGGGTTTGTTCACACATTTTAAAAAATCAAGACTCTAATTTAAACTCTTCAAGATGTGAGATTTGCCTAATCATGATAATACTCCTGACTTAGATTTCTTTGGTATTTATTTTTGTGAAGACTCTGAAAGTCATCTTTTTAAGAAGTACCAGGAGCACTTGAATGGAAAACTGGATGTTCTCTCGTTTCAAGAGAGTTCATCACAAATGCTGAGCTGGGGACAGCCCCTAAAATAGCACTACTCAATCTATTTCATTTATCTTGCAAGGCATTTGAAGATGGATATTTTTATGTGCTGAACCAATTTGATTTCTCTACATGATTTGCCATTCATATTCTTTTCTTTTTCCACTCAAGACTGTGATTTTAATAGTGATGAAATGTAATGACAAACATGTGAATGAAATATGTCATTATTATTCTTGACAGAAACAATATGCTGCTATGAAATTTTGGTATCAAAATTTATTCCATGATAATATTAGGAAGAAAATAAACGCTCTATCTTGACCATATTTATTAAAATATCTGGAGTACGTTTTGACAGCCTTTAGTGATAATCATTTCCTATACTAGATACTTCTACATTGCAAATTCCTTTAGGACATTTCAACTTTTGTTTAGCCTTTTAACCCCTGATAAAAGGGGATATTTGAATATTAGATTACTACCTAGTAAGTATGCGCTTCTTAAGTGCTTGATGGGATACATCATTGGAGTTATGATGCTAATTGATGCTAATTTCATGAAGGGACAGAAAAGAAGATACCTCTTTATAATAATATATGGAGGAGAGAGAGATCCAAGATGGTTGACTACTAGCAGCTCAGGATTGTAGCTCTCAGAGAAAGCGCACAGAACGAGAGGATGCCACACTTACAGATGAATTTTTCTTGCCCACGGACCAGGAGATTCTCAGCGGAGGAGCCCCATGGGTTGTCAGCGCGACTCTTGTGGCCAGCATGGTGGTTTTGCCGGCGCTGCTGCATGGCGGTTCTTGGTGCAGAGTAAACGGGACTGAGTCCCCTTTTGGTCGACGTTTGGAGCTCCGGGAAGGCAGACTCGCCTATGTACCTGATTGAAAAAGGGATTCAAGAGGGAAGCCAGACCGGAGATTCCCAGGCAGAAAAGCACCACGAATCTTAATGCCTCTGTTTTAGTCAGCGCAATGGGTTGCTCAGATTTCGGTGCTGGGAATCAACAAGTTGGACGTCCACTCAGAGACCTAATTTGAAAGTTGGCAATTACAAACGACAGGTGGATAAACTTAAAATGATGGGAAGAAAACAGCGTAAAAAGGCTGAGAATAC
>CAUYLG010076392.1:0-88107 GCA_963573385.1 Cacajao melanocephalus
GAAAAGGGAACCCTCATACACTGTTGATAGGAATGTAAATAGCACAACTACTATGGAGAACAGTTTGGAGGTACCTCAAAAAACTAAAAACAGAGCTACCATACGGTGTGGCAAACCCATTGCTGGGTACATACCAAAAAGAAAGGAAATCAGTATATCAAAGATGTATCTGCACTCCCATGTTTGTTGCAGCACTGTTCACAATAGCCCAGATTTGAAAACAACCTGAATGTCCACTGACAGATGAATGGATAAAGGAATGTGGTACATATACACAATGAAATTCAACTATAAAAAAGAATGACATCCTGTCATTTGTGACAACATGGATAGAACTGGAGATCATTATGTTAAGTGAAATAAGCCAGACACAGAAAGACAAACATTACAAGTTCTCACTTACTTGCGAAATCTGCAAATCAAAACAGTTGAAAACTCATGGACACAGAGAGTAGAAGGATGGTTACCCTAGGCTGGGAAGGGTAATGGGGGGCTGGAAGGGAAGGTGGGGATGGTTAATAGGTACAAAAAATAGTTAGAGAATATGAATAAGACCTATTATTTGATAGCACAGCAGGGTGACTACAGTCAATAACAACTTAATTTTACATCAGTATAATTGGATTGTTTGTAACACCATTAAAGAGAATTGAATATGGCCTGAGAAGGACTCTGTACTTCTATATTTGAGTCCTTGAGGATGAACTGCAGTGTAATTTAATAGGTAGACAAGACTGAAAAATTTAACTTAGGAGTACACACCTATAAAAATAGCTGAGTCTTGGTCAATCCCAGCAGCCGTATTTCAACCACTCATACACTGGTGAGTGTTCAAACTGTGTTCAAATAAGGCAAACACCAACCTGTAACCAATCCAGCTGTTTCTGCACCACACTTCCCATTTCTGTACATCACTTTACTTTTGTTGTCTATACATTTTTTCTGACCACAAGGCATTCCTGGAGTCTGTCTGAACTTCTGTGATTCTGGGGGCTGCCTGATTCACAAATTGTTCATTGCTCAATTAAATTCCTTTAAATTTATTGTGTTTGTGTGTGTGTGTATGTGTGTGTGATGAGAACATTTATTTATTCATTTTTTAATTTCTTCTAAAAAAATGGGATACATGTGCAGAACGTGCAGGTTTGTTACATAGGTATACATGTGCAATGGTGGTTTGCTGCACCTATTGACATGTCCTCTAAGTTCCCTCACCTCACCCCCAACCCCACAACAGGCCCTGGTATGTGTTTTTCCCCTTTCTGTGTAAACGTGTTCTCATTGTTCAACTCCCACTTATGAGTGAGAACATACGGTATTTGGTTTCCTGTTCCCATATTAGTTTGCTGAGGATGATGGCTTCCAAATTCATCCATGTCCCTGCAAAAGACATGATCTCATTTGTTTTTATGGCTGCATAATATTCCATGATGTATATATACCACATTTCCTTTATCCAGTCTATCATTGATGGGCATTTGGGTTGGTTCCATGCCTTTGCTATTGTAAATAGTGCTGCAATAAACATACGTGTGCATGTGTCTTTATAGTAGAATGCTTTATATTCCTTTGGGAATATACCCAGTAATGGGATTGCTGGGTCAAATGATACTTCTGGTTCTAGATCCTTGAGGAATCACCACACTGCCTTTCACAATGGTTGAACTAATTTACATTCCCACCAACAGTGTAAAAGTGTATCTATTTCTCCACAGCCTCACCAGCATCTATGGTTTCTTGACTTTTTAATAATCGCCATTCTGACTAGCTTAAGATGGTATATCTCATTGTGGTTTTAATTTGCATTTCTCTGATGATCAGTGATGTTGAGCTTTTTTCATATGTTTGTTGGCTGCATAAATGTCTTCTTTTGAGAAGATAGGGGGAGGGGAGTCCCCTAGCCTGTGTGGTTATCAGGTGGGCCACCATACCACACTATTCTTCCTTCTCTCCATGGGTCATGCCAGCCTCCTAGTCAGTTCTGAGGAGAGAACCTGGATACTCTGGTTGCTGGTGAAGCATTCACATGCTTATTGTGCTTTTTTTGATGGGAGCCTCCAAATGGTGCTATTTCTAGTCGGCTACCTTAGCCCTGCCCCTAAACTCCTTTAAATTTAATTCAGCCAAAGTTTTTCTTTTAACAACACAAAGTATAAATGCTTGAGGAGATGTGGACCCCATTCACCATGATGTGATTATTTAACAATGCATGTCTGTATCAAAACATCTCATGTACCTCATAAATATAAACACTTACTATGTAGTCACAAATGTAAAAAAAAATTTAAAATTTTAAAAGTACAAGACAGCTAGAGGTTAGCAGAATAGATTGAAAACATGATTCAACTATATGTTATCTATAAGAGACTAATTTTAGATGCAAAACCATAAAGAAATTAAAAGTGAAAGGATAGGAAAAATATTACATGCATATTATAACCAGAAGTAAGATGAAGTAGCTATACTAATATCAAACAAAATAGACTTTAAATAAGAAAACTGTCACAGAAGTCAAACAAGGACATTATATATTGACAAATGGGTCAACTCATCAAGAAGATGCCACAATAAGAAACAATAACAAATGTATTTTGCCTAACAGCAGAGACTCAAAATATGTGAAGCAAAAATAATTCTACAATAGTAGTTGGGAAATTTAGCACCCTACTTTCTATAATGGATTGGGCAACAAAACAGCAGATCAATAAAGAAATAGAGAACTTAAAGAATATTAGAAACCAATTAGACCTAGGAGGCATATACAGAACACTCCACTCAAGAATGGCAGAATACACATTTTTCTTAAATATGCATGGAGCATTCTCCAGGGAAGACCATTCATTAGGCCAAAACAATCTCAATGAATTTTAAAAGATTGAACTCATACAAAATATTTTCTTCTACTACAATGAAATGAAACTAGAAGTCAATAACAGAAGGAAAAGTAGAAAATTCACTAATACGTGGAAATTAAACAACATTCTTTAAAACCCAATTAAGGCCAGGCACGGCAGCTAATGCCTGTAATTCCAGCACTTTGGGAGGCCAAGGCAGACAGATCACTTGCGGTCAGGAGTCTAAGACCAGCCTGGCCAACATGGCAAAACCCCATCTCTACTAAAAATACAAAAGTTAATTGGGCATGGTGGCGAGCTCCTGTAATCGCAGCTACTGTGGAGGCTGAGGCAGGAGAATCACTTGAACCCAGGAGGCAGAGGTTGTAGTGGGCTGATATCGTGCCACTGCACTCTAACCTGGGCAACAGAGTGAGACTCCATCTCAACAAAAATAAAATAAAACCAATTGATCAAAGAAGAAATTATGAGAGAAATTAGAAAATACTTTCTTTGAGACAAATGAAAATGAAAGCACAACATTCTAAAACTTACGGGATATAGAAATAGCAGTGCTCAGAAGGGAATTTATAGCTGTAAAAACTTATATATTTAAAAAGAAGAAATGAATAACTTCACTTTACACCTTAAGGAACTAGAAAAAGAAGAGAAAAATCCAACTCAAATCCAGCAGAAAGAAGGAAATAATGAAGATTAGGATGAAATTAAATGAGACCTAAAATTTTTTGAAAATACAGAAAATTGATGACGCCAAATGTTGGTCAGTTAAAAAGATCAGTAAAATTTACAAATCTTTGGTTAGATTGACTAGAAAAAAAGAGAATACTCAAATTACTAAAGTCAGAAATAAAAATGGAGACATTACAACTGACCAGTAGAATTTAAAAAAAAAAAAAACAAGAGAATTAATCAGTAATTAAATCAGTAATCAAAATTTTCCCAACAAAGAAAAGCTCAAGACCAGATGACTTTACCCGTAAATTCTACCACTCATTTAAAAAAGAATTTTCAACAACCCTTCTCAAAGTCTACCAAAAAATAATAGAAGAGGAGGGAATACTTTGTGCCTTAATCTATGATGCCAGAATTATTCTAATAACAAAGCCAGCCAAAGGTATCACAAGAAAACTACAAACCAATATTCCTTATGAATTTAGATACAATATCTCAAAGAAATTCTAGCAAACTGAATCCACTAGCAGATTAAAAGAATTATACACCATGAGCAAGTGGTATTTATCCCAGGAATGTAAGAATTGTGCAACATTGAAAACCAATTAATGTAATACGCCACATTAATAGAATGAAGGAAAAAATCCACACAAACAATCATCTCAACTGATGCAAAATAAAAGAATTTGACAAAATGTAGCACTCTTTTGATAAAAACAAACTAGAAATAGAAGGGAACTCAAACAAATAGAATCCTACAGTAACGAGACATTTTGTGTCTGGCTTCATTCACTTAGCAAGTTTCTGAGGTACACATCCCCATTGTAACATGTATCAGTATTTCAATTTTTATGGCTGAAGAATAGCCCATTGAAAATTCAGAATAGGTAAATTCATAGAGACAGAAAGCAGAATAATCGTTGCCATGGTCTAGGAGGAGAAGAATGAAAAGTGACTGCTTAATGCATACAAGTTTTATTTTAGAGTGATGAAAATGTTTTGGAACTTGAGAGAGGTGGTTGTACAACATTTTGAATGTACTAAATGCTACTTCCGTGTATACTTTAAAGTGGTTAATTTTATTTTATGTTAATTGTACTTCCATTTTTAAAAAGCAAGATATAACTACTAATAACAAATTATTTCAGTGTGGCGGTAACTGAGTGTCTCAGTTTCCATCAAGATTATCACCCTGGATATGAACCAGATGAAATGAATACTTCATCTGAAGTAGAAGAAGAAGCACCTCAACTAGTAGTAAAACATCACCAAAAATTATAGGAGGAAGGGGGTAGAGATCAGTAACTACCAACCACCTTGCATTCCAGGAAAACTGTCATCCTCATGAATCTGTAAAGTAAATAAAGGCCATTCCAGTGTCTCCTAACATCACCACTTTGCCAATGGCATCTCCCAGTCTCTTGCAAATTCCATTAAGTTAAAACACTAATCCTCATCAATAAAAATATCAACAATGGATCTTAGGATCCAAGACTGAGCAACAAGGCAGGATAACTCGTTCTTCCTCCAGAATGACACAGGTTCCTGCCATTGGAAGAAACTCAAGAGCAATTCTGCAACTTGTGTTTAACATTTCCTTAACCTCCACACAGCAGTAGTAGGTGTCAGCCTTATTACTTTGCAGACCACACAATGCATGCCTCCTGGTTCCTTCTTACAAATTGCCTTCCCCCAACTGCCTCAGGTAAACATGACCTGCACCCCTGGATAGTCACCCAGCCATTCTGAACTATTCTCCAGTGCTTCCTAGAATTATGGCAGTAATTAGCCTCACAGCCCTCTTTTGTTGAAAGAGGATGGAATGGTCACAGATTGGGGGAAGGAGGCATAGAAACTACAATTGAGGTTAAACCAACAAATTCTTTGATATTCCCCACTTCAAAAGGTGGCACGTAATTACCTTCCCATTGAGTGTGGGCTGTATTTTAACAAACAGCATGTGGTGGAAATGATGGTGGATAACTTGCAAGGCTAGATCATGAGAAGAATTTTTGTTGCCTTCTTGTTCTCTCTCTCTCCCTCTCATCTGCTTCGGGGGAAGCCAAATGTCACATCATGAAGACATTAAGACAGCCCTGTGAGGAGCCCATGTGGTAAGAAACTGAGGCCTATTGCCAACATCCAGCAAGAAACTAAGGCTTTTTCCTAATAACCATGTGAGGGAGATATCTTGGAAGGTGATCCTCCTGCCCAGTAAAACCTTCAAATGACTACAGCTCTGACCAACATCTCATCTACCACCTCATGGGAAATCCTGAGCCAGGGCTACCAAGCTAAGCAATTTCTGAATTACTGATTCTCAGAAACCGTGAGGTAATAAATGTTTACACTTTTAAGTCACTAAATTTTCAAAAATTTGTTACACAGCAGTAGATCATTATTACACACAGTTAACTTGTCTTTTCCAGTAACTAATGCCAAACAAGATGTTACTCCAAAATTTAGTGGTAAAAACAACCAATTTTATTCTCTTCACAAATCTACAATTTGGGTAGGGTTTTCTGGGGACAGCTCATCTCTGTTCCACTCTGCTCCACAGTATCTGAAGCTTCTGCTGAAAGACTCAAAAAACCAGGGGCTCAAAATTTCTAAAGCTTCACTCAGTCACATGTCTGGTGGTTGATGCTGGGAAAAAATTGGAGACTTTTGCTCCTCTCCACATGGGTATGTCTGTGTGGTCTCCCTGCATGGGCTAGTTTAGGCTTTCTTATGTAATGGTGACTGTGTGCCATGAACGGGGGAAGGGAGAGGGAGACAGAGGGAGGGAGGGAGAAACAGAAAGAGAGAGAACTAGATGGAAACCATATAGCCTTTTATAATATAGCCTTGGAGGTCACATAGTATCACTTCTGCTGCATTCTGGCAGTGAAGGCAATTACAAAGATTTTCCAAGTTTCAAAAAAAATGGAATACGACCCCATCTCTCCATGGAAGAGTGGCAACATCATCTCATTGTTAGGAAGAGTATGTGGGATGCACTGTATATTGGTAAAGCTATCTTTAGAAAATACCATCTGCCATACTTGTCCAAGAATGAATCTCTGCAACTTGGCCTCTCAGTAAAGGAATTAGCCTCTGGCAAAGCTCCATGCAAACCAGCTATGGTCCATTAATAAGAATAATCAACCCTATTCAGTTTTAAGGCCTGGCACCTAGCTCCTTGAGTATGCCAGGAAGAGAACTAATTTTTCTCTAATCATGAATAATGAATTGATGAATCTGAGCACTATGTCATCACCTGGAACTGCAAATGATGGACTTCAGGGCCCTTATCATACCAAGGAAGGGGCCAATACTTCTCTAATTGTATAAGCTGGGGTTCAACCAGAGAAGCAGAAATTGTAGGAGATATATATCTATCTCTATATATTTACCTCTACATTTATATCTATAGATATTACAGAGATAATTGGCTTACACAGTTGTGGGAATTAGTTAAGGAGTCTCTGTGAGGCTGTCTTCATGCCCATGTTAGAACTTGAAGTTCACAGGGAAAGCAGCCAGGAAAGGAAGAATACATGCAGCCTGGGACCCCATGATCACAAGCTGGAAACCCACAAGGGTTGACTGAAATCAGTATCTGTTTGTGTTGCCAGTGACACCAGAATATCTTGGAGGAAGCAGAGTCCTTTATCAAAGAGCTAAACACATACCCCTAACCCAGCTGATGTGTCATGCCAAGGAGGTAAGTCAGCAGATTGGTAACAATGTGTGTATGCTATAAAATGGCAGCTGCCTTTCCCTAGCTCTCCAAATCTCTTCAGAATTTCCTTTGTAGTCCTCTTAACCAGAAACATATTAAGAAAGGAATTTTGAGAAATGTAGTTTAGCCTAGCCAAGTTGACACATTACAAAGCTCTCACACTAATCATGTAGCCTAAAAGCCCCAGAGCTAAGAGTAAGGGCACTTCTCCTGGAATTGAATGTCTGGCTCTGCTAAATCACCATGCACTACCCTAGAATGAATAAGCAAGGACCTTTACACCTGCTACTGCTTAAAATCTCCATGAGATTTTCCAGATGATCACTGATCTAGCAGGTCTTAACATACGTGCTGTCTGGCCACTTGCCCTTCTTTCCATAAAAACGACTTTAATGAAGTTAGTGCAAAGATTAACTGAGAATTGACATAAAAGGCATAAAATACTGAGCTTGGCACATAGTAGGTGCTCAACAAAGATTATCTATAATTATTACAATTTTTATAATCACTATTTCTATATAGCTCCATCAATATAGATTTTTAACCAGGTTACGTGGATTCTTGTCACTTTTTTTGCCCATTTTGTACTAATAATTGTAATTTAGCAAGTCTGATACCAGGCTCTGAAAGGGTTGGTCATAAGTATTTCAAGTATCACAATTCCTGACAGGATCCATAATGTAGATGGTAAATTGGCATTTGGAATTTACAGTCTCTTAAGCTCAGGGAAAATACAGGTTCTGTGGTATCTGAAGCTTATGCAGTTTGAGGGACAGCCTTTTGGGAAGAGAATATGCATGTTCTCACCTATAAATGGGAACTAAACATTAAGTACACATGGATACAAAGAAAGAAACAACAGACACCAAGGCCTACTTGAGGGTGGAGGGTTGGAGGAGGATAAGGATCAAAAAACTACCTATTAGGTACTATGCTTATTACCTGAGCAACAAAGGAATCTGTACACCAAATCCCCAAATCATGCAATTTATCCATGAAAGAAACCTGCACTGATACCCCCTGAACCTAAAATAAAAGTTGAAAATAAAAAAAATGAAAACAAGAATAAAACTTACATGTAAAAGAAAATATTAATTTAGAATGAAAAGACTTACAATAAATACACATTTTAAATAGCTGGAAAATACCATAATTAAAACAAAATCCACAAAAATTAACATAATGTTTTTACTAATTGAAAGCTTGACCCACCTCTATAATACTGTTTTCTCACATTTTTTGATGCATGCAATTTGCCTTTTCATGTGATAATGATTTTGTAGTGTAATTATAACAGAGAATTGAAAGATAATTCAGTTTCCTAAAATGGCTGTTCAAGAAATTTGTTATTAATAGTTTAGAAAAGTTTTAACTTACAACTTATTATTAATAATGTCAAGTGTGGGTTTCTTAGGATTATCTGTTAGATTTAGGGAAAATCTCTTTCAAGGAGAAAACTTTCAATTTTGATTAGACATAGATGAGATCTGAATCCTTGGCTTCAATTTTACACATTTGATGATTAGAAGAATTTTCCACTGACTGAGAGGCAGGCTCTGGTCTATCATGATGAATGTCACCCTTTGAGGATCCTTAGGGGTCAGCCAGTCAGCCAGCCCTCCTCTTCAAAGGAATCTTCAGTTAATGCTTGTTCTACAATAATTGTGTTGTTTTACACAGTTTGCAAAGTGTCAGTAAAAATATTATTTGATGTGTAACATGATTGGCAAGATGAGAAACATCACACACAAAATATTTCCCAATTTATCTAGGGAGAAGACTGGAGTCTTTGATCATCTTCATGTCTGCACTAAAGAGTATTCTTTGCCACATTCCTATTTCTTCTTCTTCATTGTCTTCTGAAGCTGCTGTGAACATTTTTACACATTTCCAGAGGAAATGCTAGGTTCTGGGGTGGGGGTGAGCACTTTCAATTATACTAGATAGCCCCAAATTTATCCAACTTTAAATCTTCCTCACTCCACAGCCTTAACATCAAAGAATCACAACGTCCTGAAACTTCAATCAACAAAGATGTAGCTTTTGCCTAACTCCTCTGGAGCAGCCCTCCTATCTGTCAATTCATATGGTCATGTTTTTTGTAAATTTTGCAAACCATAGACATTTTACCTACAATCAAGATCACAGTCTGTTTTCAATACAACTTTACAAAGGTTAGGACAGGTTAAGGGATTTGTCCATGGTCCTAGAACTAGTTGATGACAGAACCAAAATTGAGTCCCAGGCCTCCAGATTTCCCATGTTCCTTCTTCACTTATTCTTCCTTGTATTTAAATTCCATCTTGCTATAATTTTAGTTACAATTCATATTATTTTAAATTTGAGAGGACAGAAATCATCAGAACATCTCCCCTGTAATAATTCAATCATCTCTTACATTTTGCTTTTGAAATGATGAAAGACTTTGAAAGTTTTAATACCAAGAATCCAGAGACTAATATAATAAACACTCACGTACTTATGATCCACCCTAATGAAAATACAGCAAATAAATTTTAAGCTCTATATTTATCTCTTTCCATTAAATTTCCTTTTCTCCACCACCTCCACCAAAGGAGTAATTCTCCAGAGTTTGGTGTTTAACACTCTCACACTATATTTACTCTTCTGAAATTTGCTTTTTACCTTAACATTATTTTAAGGATTTATCCAGGTTGACACAGATACAGCTAGTTCATTTAAGAATTTATTACAAATTATTCATTCTCTCACTGATGACTGAGAGCTGCAACACACATGTCTCCAGGAGAATTTCTAGGTTCTAGGAATATATACTTTAACTTTACTAGACAGAGCCAAATTGCTCTCCAAAGTGGTTACACTAATGTATACTATACCAAATGTTGGTAATCTCAAGTTTTTCTGTTTTTTACACATTTGATGTTTGCAAAAAGGAATCTCATTCTTCACTGAAATTTCATTTCCCATATTAGCAGGGAATTGAAGTATCTTTTCATAGGTTTCTTTCCTCTTCTATGAACTGCCTGTTTACACATTTCCCCATTTTAAAAATTATTACTTTGCTTTGTTTTGTTTCCATTTCTTACTGATTTGTAAATACTCATTATTAGTTATATACACTGCAAATATATTCTTCTAATATGACTTATGTTTTCATTATAGTAGTTGTGATATATAGAAGTATTAAATTTAAATGTAACTGAATTTATCAATTTTTTTCCATTATGCCTGTGCTTTCAGGGTCTTTTTTTAAACAAGGATTTTTAAAATTCTACACAGATTACAATATTCTACGTATTTTCTTTCCCACTAAAATTCTCTTTTTTGCATTTTATCCACATGGAAGTCTGGTTTTCATATGGGATGATTTAGGAATGCAGTTGTTTCCTACGTGAATAGCCAATTGCCTCAGTAACATTTATTAAACTCTCTCTTTATGGGAGTTGAACTGTGCCCCCTCTGCCTAAGGATACATTCAAGTTCTAATACCCGGTACCTATGAATGTTACCAAAATTTGAAAAAAGGTTTTTACAGATGCAATTAAGTGAAAGATCTGGAGATGAGATCATCCTAAATTAACAAGGTGTGCCCTAAACTCAATGTCAAGTGCTTTTATAAGACAAGGAGAAGATATAGACACACGGGGGAAAGGCCATGTAAAGATGGAAGCAGAGATTATCATTCTGCTGCCACAAGTCAAGCAACATGTGGAGTCACTAGAAACTGGAAGAAGCAAGGAAGGGTTCTTTTCTAGAATCCTCAGAGAAAATGTGGCACTGCCAACACTTTGATTTCAGACTTCTGGTCTCCAGAATTGTGAGAGGATACATTTCTCTTGTTTCAGGCCACCAAGTTTGTGGTAATTTTCTATGGGATTTCTACAAAACTAATATACTCCCACTGACCTATAGTGCCACATCTGTACCTCTGTCATGTATTGAGTACCATATAACGATATATATGTGAGCTATTTCTGCAACCTCAGTTTTGTTTTTTGTTTTTCTTTTCTTTTTCCTTTTTTTTTTTTTTTTTTTTGAGACAAGGTGTCACTCTGTCACACAAGCTGGAGTAAAGGGATGCAATCACAGCTCATTGCAGCCTTAACTTTCTGAACTCAAGCAATATTCCACCTCAGCCTCCTGAGCAGCTGGGACTACCGGCATGGACTACCATGCCTGGCTTTTTTTTTCTTTTTTTGTAGAGACAGGGTCTCACTATGTTTCCCAGCCTGGTCTTGAACTCTGGAGCTCAAGCAATCTCCCCACCCCAGCCTGCCAAAGTGTTGGAATTACAGGCATGAGCCACTGCACCCAACCTCAATATTGTTTCATTGGTCTATGTGCCTATTTCCAAGATAATACCATGTTATCCTAATTTTATATATATAACATAAATTATATATATGATATATAAATATATATGATATATATTTTTATATATTATATATATAATAGGATATATATAGTCACAAATATGTGACTATATTTAACAACAATGTATTATATTTTTCAAAATAGCTAGAAAAGAGGACTTGAAATGTTCCCAATGCATAGAAATGATGAATAATCAAGGTGATGGACACCCCCAAATGCCCTGCCTTGATCATTATACACTCTGTGCATATAACAATTACATGTACTCCATAAATATGTACAAATATTATGTAACAATAAAGAAAGAAAAAATTTATCAAGTGTACTCCTTCTCTTTCCCTTTGGCACTGGTACAAAAACAGACACATAGACCAATGGAACAGAATACAAAGCCCAGAAATTAAGCGGCACACCTACAACCATCTGATCTTCAACACACCTGACAAAAATAAGCAATAGGGAGAAGATTCCCTGTTTAATAAATGGTTCTGGGATAACTTGCTAGCCATATGCAGAAAATTGAAACTGGACCTGTTCCTTTTCCTTATACCACGTACGAAAATCAACTAAAGATGGATTAAAGATTTAAATGTAAAACCCAAACCTATAACAATCCTGGAAGATAACCCAGGCAATACCATTCTGGATATAGAAATAGGCAAAGACTTCTTGACAAAGACACCAAAAGCAATTGAAACAAATGCAAAAATTGCCAAGTGATATTTAATTAAACTAAACAGCTTCTGCACAGCAAAAGAAACTATCAACAGATTGAACAGACTAAACAGAAAGGGAGAAAAAATTTGCAAACTATGTATCTGACAGAGGCCTAGTATCTGTTATCTTTAAGGAAATTAAGCTAACTTATGGGAAAAAAAAACACACAACCCCAATAAAAAGTGGGAAAAGGATATGAACAGACACTTTTCAAGAAAAGACATACATGTAGCCAACAAGCAAAAGCTCAATATCAATGATCATCAGAGAAATGCAAATCAAACCCACAATAAGATACCATCTCACACCAGTCCAAATAGCTATTATTGAAAAGTCAAAAAATAACAAATGCTGGCAAGATTTTAGAGAAAAAGGAATGCTTATATACTGTTGAGGCAAGTGTAAATTAGTTCAACCATTGTGGAAAGCACTGTGGTGATTCCTCAAATAGCTAAAAACAGAACTACCATTCAACCCAGTAATCTCATTACTGGCTATATATACCCAAAGGAATATAAATTCTTCTATCATAAAGACACATGCACATGTATGTTCACCACAGCATTATTTATGATAGCAAAGACATGGAATCAACCTAAATACCCATCAATGGTCAATTGAATAAAGAAAATGTGGTATGTATACACCATGGAATATGAAGCAGCCATAAAAAAGAATGAGATCATATTGTTTGCAGGAACACAAAGGGAGCTGGAGGCCATTATCCTGAGCAAACTAACACAGGAACAGAAAACCAAATACCACATGTTCTCATTTATAAGTGGAAGCTAAATGATGAGAACACATAGACATATTGAGGGGAAGAACACACACTGCAGTCTACCTAATAGTAAAGGGTGGAAGGAGAGAGAGGACCCAGAAAAATAACTAATGCATTCTAGGCTTAATACTTGGGTAACAAAATAATCTGAATAACACCTTCCCCATGACATAAGTTTACTGTTATAACAAACCTGCACATGTATCCCTGAACTTAAAATAAAATTTTAAAAAAATTAGACAAACCTAACATGTTCAATTAATTAAGCTACAATTAGTAAACAAGAATTTAATTGCTGAGGGAAAGATCATAGAGTTTCTTATAGATGCCCCCACTGAAACCCTTGTCAAGTATTCCCTGTACAGTCAAGCAAAATATAGTTTGAAGTATTATGCTCTCTGAAAATGATGAAGTTGCTTGTTCAAGAAGTCTCAGATTATTAGACACTGTTAAGATAAACAGTTCAATGGTGTTGAAACACAAAAAGAGAACATAGCAGATCTTTAGAATACTAAAAAATACTTTTTCAACAAGTAGGCCACTTTTATAGTTTCTAAAACATATTACATAAACAAAAAAAATCCTAATGTGTAAATAATAGTGTTCTGCATGGACACAAAGAGGAGAACAACAGACACTGGGCCTACTTAAGGGTGGAAGATGAGAGGAGGGAAAGAATCAGAAAAAAATAACTATTGGGTCCTAGGCTTAGTACCAGGGTGATGAAATAATCTGTACAACGAAACCCCATGACATGAGTTTACCTATATAACAAACCTGCACATGTATCCCTAAACCTAAAATAAAGATTATTTTCTTAAAAAAAAAAAAAAAAAAAAAAAAAAGAGTGTTATACACATGGACACAGGGAGGGGAACGTCATACACTGGGGCCTGTCGGGGGGTGGGGGGCTAGGGGAGGGATAGCAGGGGTGGAAGGATAGGGGAGGGATAACATGAGAAGAAATTCCTAATGTAGATGACGGAGTGATGGATGCAGCAAACCACCATGGCATGTATACCTGTGTAACAAACCTGCACGTTCTGCACATGTACCCCAGAACTTAAAGTATAATGAAAGAAAATAAATAAATTTTTAAAAAGAGTGTTCTAAATAGATAATAATTTTAAAACTATGGAATCATAATATGGAAACTATTTAATTTTTATTACAAAATTTTATATAATGAATCATTTATCTTAGGTATTTAGTAAAAACAGGTATAAATAAAAACACTTTTATTCATCAGATTAAAAAAATATGATCTATCAGACAGATGAAACACTTTTCTGCCTATAAACTTGAATTTAACACATACACTAAATTTCAAAAGTTTTTAGTACATGCAATTATTTCCTTCTGTATTAAAAAAACAACTCTCCTAGGCAACAGTTCCCCATTTTACTAAGTGTCAAAGGCTTGTGAAGTTATTATGACACAAAACTATTCCTTTCTACTGCTGCAAACAATAAACAAATGTGCAAACCGAATAAGCAATGTGACTCCCTCTGATGATCCTCCTCAGTTCTAAAGCAAGAAATACATTATGTCAGAGTTATTGGATCCTGTTTATATTTTAAATAATTGTCATTATAATGTTCATCTTTGAAATAGGGCTAATAAAATGTTAATTATTAAAATGTGTTTGTGAGTGTGTTTGTTGGGAAGAGGCAAGGTCTGGTAACAGGGAGTGTATGTACGTGTGGTCTAAGCCCCTTACCACTACCACCAGAAATTCAGGGACAAAGTTTTTTGACATGTCATCAGATTCACTAGGATCATTTTCTGTTATACAACACATTTGAACACAAAATATACAACCTATCAACAAATACTTAGATAAATAAATGTAATATAATTAAAATCATGATAATGTGAATTTATAATATACTCAGTTCACTGGGTTACTCTATCCTTCCTTGTTCCTGACTCATATGGTCATAATTAATATCACTATGTATAGCTGTATCAAAACATCTCATGTACCCTATAAATATATACACCTACTATATACCCACCTTATTAGTTTGTTCTTGCACTGCTATAAAGAAATACCTGAGGCTGTGTAATTTATAAAGAAAAGAGGTTTAATTGGCTCATCTGCTTGGCTTCTGGGAGGCCTCAGGAAACTTACAATCATAGCAGAAGGCAAAGGGGAAGCAGCATTTCAAACGGCTGGAGAAAGAACAAGAGAGAATGAGGCAGGAGGTGTCACACACTTTTAAACATTCAGATCTTGTGAGATCTCTGTTATGAGAACAGCACCAAAGGGGAAGGGACAATGTTAAATAATTCATGAGAAACCACCCTCATGATGCAGTCATCTCCCACTAAGCCCTACCTCCAACACTAGGGATTACAATTCAACATGGAAATTTGGGTGGGGACACAGATCCAAACCATATCACCCACCAATATTAAAATAATTAAAATTAGAAGAAAAGATAATGCTGGAAAACACAAAAGTACAGCAGTAGCCATTTATGAGTGGCTTAACATTGTGGATAAACTGGACAAATGTTTTCAACAACTGTGTATTCAGCACGTATAGTGTTTTCACCGTGGTGAGAAGATGAGCCTCTTCTCTTAAAACATTTATAGTGCAGATGCAAAAAATCTCTGAGGTTGTATGCCCCATAATTTTTTGCATGCCATTCCCTTTTTTAGGAATATTTTGTCTGAAATACTCCTATTCATCTTTTAAAATGGGTCAGATAATAATATTTTAGGCTCTGTGGGCTACATGGTCTCTGTCTCAACTACTCACCCCTTCCCTTATAGCATGAAAGCAGTCATGGACAATATTAAATAAGTGGATGTGGTTGTGTTCCAATAAAACTTTATTTATACAAATGTATGCCAAGGCATATATGGTCTGAGGACCACAGTTTATCGACCCATGGTTTAAAGCCTTCAGCATCTATAGTGAAGCAATAGAATATAATGACTAAAACATGGGCTCTGGTGCCAAACAACCTGATTTCTAATTCTCTCTCTGCCACTTATAACCTGTGTGGTCCTGAAGAAGCCATATAATCGTTGTGCCTGTTCCCTCATCTGCAAAATAGAGATTATAATACTTATGTATGTATGGAGCTTTTGTGAGCAGAAAATTAGTTAATAGATCTTAATGAAGGATTAAGAAGTTGTTACGTACAAAAGTGTCTGGTACGTAACAAGTGCTATATATGCGCTATATATCTATAACAAGTGCTATATAATAGCACTTGTTATGTACAAAAGTGTCTGGTACGTAACAAGTGCTATATATGGGCTGTAATGACTACGTAACATCCTCTCTATATTTTCTTATTCCAGGAGATTTAGTACATTACTTCTTTAGGCCAGGGATACAAGAATTAAACAAGGGCCACAGACAGAATCAACTTTAATAAAAATGTTGAAGGGCCTTGAGATGAGAACACTAAATTTAATCTAAATAAGGAAAAGGGAAGTCCACTAAGAAAAAGAAGGATATAAAAGTACAGCAATAAGTAACCAGATGTCTTCAGAGTGGGATGTTATAAAGGGGGAATAAAGGAAAAAAGTATTAAAAGGTAAAAGTGCCAGAAATGACTAGAATAACGGAAGGAAAAAGAAATAAACAACTTTAGTGTAATAGAATGGAGGAAAGAGAGGAATCTAAACTCTAGCCTGTCTCTTGAATTCTGGGTTTTGTTGGCAGGTTATCATTTGTTCTGTTTGCATGAAGATGACCTGGTCTTGAGGAATAAATGTAGGGTATAAATTTAAGAAATGACACTGAGGTCCTGGAAACTAAGATTCAAATTCTAGCAAGACAGAGACAGCTTCAGGTTCTAAGAGGAGTGCCTGAATGGACAGAAAACTAACAATTAGCTAGGACCACCTCAAGATAATTTGTCTATGCCCTGAGACCCTTATTTGAAGTGGGTAAGGAGAAATAATTTTTAGTATAATACTAGATAGTACTCCTCATATAGCTTCTGTTTCAGTCAGGGTAGGTTAGATAAATAACCAACAAATAACCCCAAAACTTCAGTAGCTTAACATAACAAAAATTATTTCTCACTCATACTACATGGCCATTGTAGGTTGACGGGGAGCTGTTCACTATGTGGTCCTCATTCTGAGACCTTGCCTCATAGAGGAGCTACAACCTGGAGCATTAGTCATTTTGACAGAGGGAAAGAGAACTCTAGAAAATTTCACATTGACAATGCAATGTTCCAGCCTGGAAGCAATATTCATCACTTCCAACTCAACTTATAGACCAGAATTAGTCATTTGGCCTGACCCAACCACAAAATGGCCAAGAAGACAACCGTACTAAGTGCTGAGAAATTAGAGAGCCAGAAGTGTGTGATGAGCAGGAACTAGTGACTTCAGTTTTCAACCTAACATGGGGCCAGGGAGAGGCACTTATTCCAGCTTTTCTCAAAGAGGCTTTGAAGATATTGAAAAAGTCAGTTTTGGGAGCCTATTGAAAGAATTGTAAACACTACCAGGGAGAAACCCTCTTCCATCCATGCAGCCAAGGCAAGTTGATTGAACAAGCACTGGAAGCAGGTACACATGCAGCAGCACTGGCCACATACCTACAACCCTTAAGGAAAGAATGGGAATGAGGTACACTGCAGAGAGGAGCTTAAGGTCCTAGCATTTCTCTTTTTGGGAATTTGAAGCTACAAGCTGCTAAGATTTCATCCATGTCCTTGAGGCTGCAGAGACCTGGAGAAACGCTGGGTTTCTCAGTGCTGCCTCCTAGTGGAAACAGGTCTATGAGTTCTTTAAATGTCTTGTGTTTTACCTAGAATCTGACAGGAGCCTGTGGAGCAATCATGAAGCCCAAGTTCTCTTCTTAAAAGTGTAGTGAAGACAGACTTCCAGTCCTGACCAAAATGGAGTGTGCTCATTGATTGTAACAAAAAACTCTGAACAAAACACAAAAAGTAACAACCTGAATACTCAAAAGTAGACAAAAGTAGGCAGATTGGGGACAGGAATCAAATCTTGAAGAAGAGACCCATATGGGAGAATAAGATTCTCAGATATTTTTTCTCTTCTCTCTCATGGCCCAAAGATGGACACTAATTAGGAGCTGTGGTAGTGGTTGCACAGGCAATAAAATATTCATCTTTCTAGCCATAAGACCAAGAAAAGAGGTCTCTGTAAGTTGATGTGTATATTTTGTGTGTGGAGAGGTGGTAGGTGAAGTGTTGAAGAATCCCAGACGAAAGGCAGATGATTTCTGAATATTGTGTATCATCTCCGATAAGATGTGAACTCACACCTGAGCTGTAAATGCCTAGGACAGACCCAAGTCAGTATAGCAGACGTTGAGAACTGAACTAAGATACAACTCACTCCTGAGTCATAGAATAATCCATAAGTAATTTATGCATTGGGCAGAACAAAAGCAACATAGCAAAAGCTTTCAGAACTAAAATACAACATAAACTACTTCTCAACTTCCAGACTGACCCCAAAGTGGCAAATGTATGGCACAGACTCAAAGAAACAAACCACGGATTTTGAAAACTGAACAGACATTGGAATTAATGCTGACAGGGGATGATACAGAACTTGTGGTCTAAAATACACACATATACACACACGCACACAGACACACACAGAGGAGAGAGAGAGATCTACATTTCTTAGATGAGTTTAAAATGATTCAGTTTCACAGTATGATATTCAAAATGTCCAGATATTTTTCAAAATTATTTCATATACAAAGAGCTAGGAAAATGTGACCGATTTTCACAGAAGAAAAAAAAGATAATCAACAGGTACTAACTCCAAGATGACTCAGATATTGAAATTATCAAAGACTTTAAAGGAGCTATTATAACTATGCTCCATGAGGTAAATACATTTGATATAAATAGAAAGATAGAAGTTCACAAAGTAAATATGGAAACTATTTTAAAAGGAAACTTTAGAATTGAAAAATACAATGTCTTAAATTTTTAAATTCACTGGTTGAGCTCAACAACAGAATAAAAATAACATAGGAAAGAGACCACAAACTTGAAGATGAGTCAGTAGAAATTATCTATCTGAATAACAGAGAAAAAGATTTTCAAAAGTGAACAGAAATGCAGGCACCTATGGGGCAATATCAGAATATCTAACATTTGTGTCAGTGAGCCCCAGGAGAGGATAATAAAGGTATTCATGCAGGAAAAATTAAAAAACATTTACCAAAAATGTAAAAAAAAGTTAGGTGGAAAATATTCATTTAGAGATTCAAGAAGTTCAGCAAGCCTTAGACAGCATCAAACCAAAGAAAACCATACTGGAAACACCATGATCAAACTTCTGAAAGCCAGTAATAAGAAAAAAAAATCCTAACAGCAGCCAAAAAAAAAAAAGTGATACATTGTATATAGGAGGACAGTGACTTGAATTGCTCTCATCAGAACAGATTTCTCATCAGAAACCAGGGAGCCAGAAGACAATGGAACAACATTTTCAAGTGCTGAAAGAAAAGCGTGTCAATGCTTCGATATAAAACAAAGGTATTCTTCAAAATGATGGCAAAATAAAACATGTTCAGATGAAGGAAAACTAAAACAATTATTCACCAGCAGACCTGCTCTAAAATAAAGGTTATAGGAAGTTTTTTAGACAGAAGCAAAATGATACATGAGGGAAATCTGGAACATCAGAAATGAGAAAGAACAACAAAAATTATAAATATGAGGGCCATTATAAAATATTAATACTATTTTTCTTAAGTTAGTCAAAGAATCTATGACTGTAAAGGCAAAAATTATAACATTGTCTGGTGGGGATTTCAATCTGTCTTATGGTTTGGCTCTGTGTCCTACCCAAATCTCATCTTGAATTGTAATTCCCATGTGTCAAGGGAGGAATCTCGTGGGAGGTAATTGGATTATGGAGGTGGTTTCCCCCATGCTGTTTTCATGATAGTGAGTCCAGAGATCTGATGGTTTTAAAAGTGGCAGTTTTTCTGTGCTTCACGTCTCTCTCTCCTGCCACCTTGTGAAGAAGATGCTTGTTTCCCCTTCACTTTCTGCCATGACTAAGTTTCCTGATGCCTCCCCAGCCATGTGAAACTGAGAGTCAATTAAATCTCTTTCCTTTATAAATTATCCAGACTCAGGTAGTACTCTTTATAGCAGTGTGAAAATGGACTACTACAATGTGTATAGATAAAATACATATGACAACTATGACATAAAGGGAAAGAATAAAGGAATATATATGGTTATAAGGCTTTTATATTTTACTTGAAGTGGTGAAATACTGTTAGCTATAATATATATATATATATATATATATATATATATATATAGAGAGAGAGAGAGAGAGAGAGAGAGAGTACGATCTCTAGAACAACCACAAAAATCAATGCAAAGAGATACAGCCAAAAATAGTAAAGTCAAAATTCAAATAAAAGAAATTCAAATAATCCAAAAGAAGTCAGGAAAAAAAGAGAGAGACAGAGAAAGAGAGAGAGAAACAGAAGAACAAAAAGCAAAGGTAACAAACAAAACCAATAAAAAGTAGTAGACCTAAATCCAAACATATCAATAATTACATTACATTAAATGGTTTAAAAACACAATTATAAAGCAGATATTGTCATATTAGATGAGAAACAACACCCAACAAGAGGCTGTCTACAAGAAACTAATATTAAATGGAAAGAGTCTATATAAAAATATAAACAGTACAATAGGAAAAAATATACCATGCAAATTCTAATCAAAAGAAAGTTGAAGGGATTATATTAATATCAAACAAAGAGAACTTCAGAACAAGTAAATTACCAATGATAGAAAGAAACATTACCTAATGATAAAAGAGCCAGTTCACAAAGAAATAACAATCCTAAATATGTAAGCACTACTAGTACAGCTTCAGAATACATGAAGTGATAACTGATACATCAGAAAGGAGAAATAAACAAGCCGACCATTATAGTCAGAGACTCTAACACTCTTCTCGCAATGATTAGATAGAATAATTAGAACAAGGGCCTTGCCATAAGCAGAATATATCCCCCCACCATTCATATGTTGAAGTCCTAGCACCGAGGAAAGGCCGTGTGAAAAACATAGGAAGAAGGGGGACATCTGGAAGTCAGGAAGAGAGTCCTTACTAAGAAGGGAATGAGCTGGCACCTTGATCTTAGACTTCCCAGCCTCCAAAATGGTGAAACGTACATTTTTATTGTTTAAGACACTTAGTCTACAATATTTTGTTCTGGCAGCCTGAGCTGACTAATACAGATAAAGAGCTGAACAGCACTATCATTCAACATAACCTAATTTGTTTACTCAACAGCAGTAAAATCCATATTCTTTACAAGTATGTGTGGAACATTCACTAAGACAGACCATATTCTGAATCAAGAAACAAAACTTAACAAAATAAAGTGAAATCATACATATTATGTTATATAACAAAAATGAAATTAAACTAGAAATGAATAACCCAATAAATCACACCCATCTAAATAATCTATGGATAGAAAACATTTTGAATTGAAAGAAACAAAAATATGACATATAAAAATATGCATCATGCAGTTGAAGCAGTGTTTAAAGGGAAATTTATAGCATTACATGCTTATATTAGAAAAGAAGATAGGTCTCAAATCAGTGATCCAAGTTTCAACCTTAAAAAACAAGAAAGAGAAAATAATTAAATTCAAAACAAGCAGAAGGAAACAAATTTAAGAGCAGAAATCAATGAAACTGAAAACAGAAAAGCAATAGAGAAAAATCAATGAGACTCTTGAAAGAAATGTTTTAAAAATGCCTCAGAAAGAAAGAAAATGATATAAGTTAGAAACTCAGATCCATATAAAGGAATATTAAATAATGAATAAATGAAGATAAAAAGCAGTAGCTCATATATGTGTGGGTCCATTTCTTTAATCTCTATTCTACTTCATTAACCTATCTGTCTATCTTTATTTCAATACAACATTGACTTGATAATTGTAGCCTCATTATTAGTTTTGAAATTAAGTGGTGTTACTCCTCTAACTCTGATCCTCTCTCAGAATTGTCTTTACTGTTCTAGGTCCTTTCTATTTCCATATGGATTTTAGAATCACTTGTCAATGTCTACAAAAAAAGCCAGCTGGGATTTTAACTTGGATTGTATTAAATATATAAATCAATTTCAAAAGAATACATTGCCAGTATTGAGCCTTCCAACCCATGAACACACACACACACACACACACACACACATCCATTTACTTAGTTCTTCTTAATTTCTCACAATAATGTTTTAAAGGTTTTGGCATACAGGTTATAGTTGGCCAAGAGTTCCACCTCCTAGTATACATGCCCTATATAATTTTCTCTCCCTGAGCATGGGGTTTCACTCCTGTCATTAGGTTACTAATCAGTTGATTTTGAGTTAATAGAAAAAGAAAATATTTTGGGTGGGCCTGACTTACTTAGGGGGGTTTTAAAAGAGGATGAAGTACCAGAGGAAGAGTCTCCTGCTGACTTCAAAGAAGATAAAAGCTTCCATGAGTTCTACAGCCTTAGGGAACTGAATTCTGTCTATAAGCTGAATGAACTTTAAGAGGTTCCTAAGCATCAGATAAGACTACAGCTCTGGCTGACACCTTGATGGTAGCTTTGTGAGATCTAAGTAGAGGATTTAGCTATGCAATGCCCAGACTCCTGAACCACAAAAAAACCGTGTGTCTTAGTCTGTTCTGGCTGCTATAACAAAATATCATAGGTTGGGTGGCTCACAAAAAAACAGAAATTTATTTATCCTAGTTCTAGAGGCTAGGATATCCAAGATCAAGGTGCCTGCAGACTCTGTTCAATGAGGATTTGTTCCCAGTTCAAAGACAGCCATCTTCTCACTGAGTCCTCACATGGCAGAAGGAGCAAGGGATCTTTCCAGAGCCTCCTTTATAAGGGCACTAGTCCCATTCATGAGAGCTATGCCCTCATAACCTAATCACTTCCCAAAGGCCTCACTTTCTAATACCATCACCTTGGAGGTTAGGATTTCAACACATGAATTTTGGGGGGATACAAACATTCAAATTATAGCTCAGTGAAACAATAAATGGGTGCTTTTCCAAGCCAAAAGAAAAAAAGAAACCAAAACCTGGTCCTCTGAATAGTGAAGTGGGAATCAAGCCTATGCATTGGTTGGGGATGTGGCTTGGGAAGAAGGGATGTAGAAAGAGCATTCCTTGATTCTCTGGGTTCTAACACTAACTTAGTAAGTCTTCTGACCTCAGTGGATCAAAATGTTCTAATTTTGACCTCATTGGATCAAAATTCTAGCACATACAAAGAGAAATATGAAGAATAATGTTATCAAAATTAATTTGATTAATCTCTGTTTAAAGGGTGGCACAGATTTATTAATTGCATAAATTATTATCTTAAATTTAAAACTAACTCCCAAGTAGGCTTTTGCAATTGGATGAGTACATCCATTTAATAAAATTATAAAAAGAAGTCATATACTTACTATCTACTATAAATTTATACTCTGAATTGGACTGTAATGAAAACAATTCAGTAGCCACCCTGAAACAAGAAGAGTAGAGACCCTTGTGACAATGAAGGTAAAGGTTTCCATAAGGCCCTCCCTTCCTATCTTTCAGAGTTTGAAAATCTTTATCTCCGCAGAGTTCAAAGATAGTTTTAGCTTTCTTCCTTCTCAGTAATGGCTGGTGATATCTGCAACTGTAAACAGTTCCCCAGATGACCCGCAGTCATAGCCAAAGAAAGACAAGCACAAAGAATATTTCTTGAGTCTAGGGTTATCAGATGCTAGGCTATGTCAAGAGAGAACCACTTCACAAGAAATAAAAGGAATACAATATTGGTAGATTCCATTTGAGATGACAGTGAGGCAGTCAAAGAAGGGATTGCTGATAGGGATAAAGGTCGCAGGAAGGTCAGGGATAAAAGAGAAGATTTGTGTGCCATCTGCACAGAAAAGTTTTAGCTTAGTAAAAGATGACAAATGAGCAGGGTTTGTGCTAAAACCCACCAAGACTTACCAAGAAATGTAGCACACAGCCTGCAGCAACTATAACTTATCAAAAGCCTAGGCTACTATAAGCAGTGGACTCCCATAAGAGAGATAACTCATACATAAACATTACAATTGAAAATGTCATCTTTTCTAACAAGCCCATACATTTAGAATTGTATAATTCATGACTAAATACTGAGTTAAAAACCAAATTTGCTATGGAAGTTCTTGTTTCCAAATGATGATTTTAAAAGTGTCAAAAATAACTAAATAAATTGTATTTTTGAAATCCTAATAGAAGTTTAGAATCCTTAAAGATTACTCAAGAACTTTAAAGCAGATTAGTAAACCTCGAAGAAATTAAGACATTGCTTTTTCCCTCTGTATTCTATTCCTCATATTTACTTCTTCATTTGTTTGACAGAATTAGCCTGATTATTATGATGTGGTAATACATGCAGTCATCACATCACCTAGTTTCAACCAATAGCTCATGGCCAATCTTGTCTCATACACTGCCCACCTACTACCCTCTCCAGCTCATGCTACTTTCTTATTTTGAAACAAATCTGCAATGTCCTAACATGTAATCTGCAAATATCTCAGTATTTACTGCCAAAAATAATAACACTAATATTGCATGTAAAAAATAACAATAATTTTTTAGTATTGTTAAAATTTAGTCAATATTCAAATTTCCCTGATTGTCTCATATCTGCATTTTTGTGATGTGTTGGATCAGAATCCAAATAAGATCTGTACATAGCAATTGGTTTCCTTTTTTTAAGTCTCTCGTAGTTCACTCATATCTTTTTTGCAATTTTTTGTTGGCTAAACTAGGTTGATGGTCCCATAATGTTTTGTACAGTCTGGATTTTGCAAATTGTACCTTAGTCTGTTTTCTGCTGCCATAACAGAATACAACAGACTAGGTAATTTATAAAGAAAAGAGATTTACAGCTGGCCTTCTGTATCACAGTTTCTCCATCTGTAGATTCAACCAAACCACTGATCAAAAATATTAGGGAAAACATAATAAAATAACAATGCAACAATAAAAATACAGATAAAAAACAATATGGTATAACTATTTACATAGCATTTAGATTGTATTAGATATCTTAAGTAAACTAGAGATTTAAAGTATATGAGAGGACATGTGTAGGTTATATGCAAATACTATACCATATTACATCAGGAATGTGAGCATCTTCTGATTTTGGTATCTGTACAGGGCTCTAGAACCAATCCCCTATGGATACTGAGGGACAACTATATTTAGCTCACAGTTCTAGAAGCTGGGAAGTCTAAGATCGAAGGGCCACATCTGGTGATGGTCTTCTTGCTATATCATAACATGGCAGAAGGGCAAGCAAGCACACAAGACAGAGAGAAAATGGGAGCTGTACTTAATCATTATCAGGAGTCTACTCTCGTAATACCTAACCCACTTGTACAATAAAGGCATTAATCTATTCATGAGAGCAGAGCCCTTGTGACCTAATCACCTCTTAAAGGTCCCACCTCTTAGCCCTATCACAATGACAAATAAATTTCAAATGTCCTGAGTTTTGGAGGGGGCATACAAACCATAGCATATCTCATGATATTATTTAACATGTTTCTCTGTCTCTGTATTTCCTGTAAATCGGTTATTAAAACTAAAACCTTGATCATATTTGCTTATATTTGGCAGCAATCTTTAATAGGTAGTTCTGTGAGTATTCATTAAAAGGCCAACAAAGACTGGTTTTCTCTCTTTTTGTGATGTTAGCAGTCACTGACTATCATTGTCCAGATCACTATTTTATTACAGGTTGCAATACAGAAGTGTTATAATTCTATCATTCCTTCATTTACCAGCTAATATGCTTCTTTGAGAGGGAACTTTCATGATGAGTACTTTGAACTAAACGTAAAACAAGAAGAATGAGGAACTTCCACTCATCAATTAATTGATCATAATGATATGCTTTTTGTGTAAGAAACAAAGATAAAAGCTAGATTTTTTTCACTTATATTCCAGTTTTCAGCATATCCATTGGTTCTCTAATATATCCAAAGAAGATCCAAGGTGACCGGCGAGCTTTGTTTTTTTTAATCAGAATAAGCATAAGGAAGGATTAAACATATACAAATGTTTCAATCCACTGCAATTGTTATTCTTATTGATAATCAAATCGTCCCCCTTCAAGTGGCTCTTGTATCCTTTTAAGAAAACCACAGTAGTCTTTGAAAGTTTCTTTGCCTCCTAGTATAATAAGATGTTTTAGGCTTATCTTACACATTTTCTGCCCCAGTTCTGATATCAGCTATTTTTCCAAGGAGCCCAGATTCCTTTTATAGGAAAATGTTACTTAAAGACTACAACTTGGACACCAGGGATGTGCATTGCTACTGGGGTGGTCATTGTTTTTAGGTCTTTTCAGCGTTCAAAGCTAGAAAATCTACTTTATAAAAGAGGAGATATAATGTGAGTTTGTAATGATACTTTCATTTCAAATCCAGTAATATAAGATTTTTACTTACTCTCCTCCGTATTATATCTGTATCTCCTGTTATCCATGCCAAAAATCCCAATTCCCAACAACACCAGCATACTCATTTGCCTTTTCCTACACTACACACACAACATCAGAATTATAACACTAACATTTCCAAGATATTTTTGCAGTTCTTTCTATCCTTAGCAAATAATTCCTCTAGGAATGTAAAGCCAAATTATTGTGTTTAATTGAAATAATATGGAACAGTTCCTCTCTGTGTGGGTAAGCCAAAAACTTATTACATAGTTTGTTTCATCTGTTTTACATTGCTTTTTCATTTTTAGGGAAAGCTTTTAAAACTTAATTTTGTAATATAATTATATAAAATAATTGCTTGTTTCCAAATTCAAATCTACAAAATAAGGTATATTCAGAGAAGTCCCGACTCCATCCCTTTCCCTTCACCACATTTTCTTATTTCTTGTTCCCCTTCCCCATTGTTAACCTTTTTTTTCCTTTCATTTTTAGCTTCAACTGTATCCTTCTTTTTTTACTATAAGCAAATACACATATTATATTGTATATACATTCATATACACATATGGATACATATATTCACATATGAATATATACATTCATACCCCACTTTCTTAGAATAAGTGATAGTTTATTATATATACTTTTCCTACCTTGCTTTTTCACATACTATATGCTAGAAACCACTCCCCAGCAATATATAGTTCTATTCCTCATTCCTTTTTATAATTGCATAGTATCCCTTTGTGTAGACGTGTGATAGTTTTTTAGTCTCAGTGATAAAATCTGAGTTGTTTCCAATCTTTTGCTACAATGTGTTATAATGAATAACCCTGCATATGTCTCTTTCTATATTTTTTGCCATTATATCTTTAGGGTTGATTTTTAGAAGTGGCATTCATAATTCAAAGGGTAAATGCATATGCAATCTTGTTAGAATTTACCAAATTCTCCTTCACAAGTATCATTTTGCATCCCTGCCAGCAATGTATGGGAGCAGGAGTGTGCATTTTGTGAGGTAAAACTTAGTGCTAATTTTAAAAAGTAGACAACTACTCCCTCTGAAGTTGCGTTTATGGTTAAAAAATAATTCCCCTTGCCCTCTTCTACAAATCAGTTAGTTTAATACTTTCTATTGGCAGTGTCTGGGCATTACCCACAATGCCAATAAATTGCTCCTTTTGGTTCTATATACAGAGAGCAGTGGAAACTAATTATTTTGAGGGGCCAGAATTGGCCCACGTCAGAGCTTCCCAGTGGGACAGGATGTGATACTAGCTGCACAAGCTGCACACAACTGAGATGGCCAGACTCCGACGGGGCAGAAGCCTAGCAGGCACGCTCTTAGAATGATCACACTAGATAATGAGAACTACAGATCCACACAGGCAATAAAATCATCTACTTTGAATGCCCTCATCTTTATATCACTGCCCTGCTGAGAAACCTACTTGGGATCCTTCCCATCTGTGTCGTCAAATTCAGGCTTGTCTGCTCAGCGTCCAGGTCCTACAAACAAATCAGCCTCCAGTCTGTTCTCCCCTGCATGGCTCCTCTGCTGTTGCCAAGCCAAGCTACTTGCCATTCTTTACACTTATAAAGACTTTTTCTGCCTCTGAGCCTGTGAGTATTGCATTTCTTTTTCCAAGGATGAACTCTAGAGTTTAGCCAATCTTCTCTGTTCACATCCCCAAGAACCAGTCAGTGCCTGACTCCATTGGAACCCATTCTCTCCTCAGCAATTATTTCATGGACTGCTGGTCACTTGAAGAGTGATGTATTTCTACATCCACAAGAAACTCTAAAACAATTAGCATCAAGTTCTGCACATGGCATGGGATTAATACATGTTGAAAGCCTGACTACCTAGCACTTAAACTTATGGCCACATACAAATCAGTCTTACAGTTAAATCTAAAACTGTAAGATCAGATTTGTCATTCTCTCCAGAAAGAGTAGCAAATGAAAGATCCTCACTGATGCATAGGGGAGAGCACATTTCCATGCACTATGAAGACAGAGTAAAAGAACTGGGATTTAAAAAATCCCTAAGCAAAGTGCCAATAGGAAAAAGAATAAATCTTACCACAAATAAAACAGACATACCAACGTGAGTACCATCTAGTACATGGTATAATCGCTTATTTTAAAAACAAGAAATCCAAAACTGTATAACCAACATGATACCAAATTTATAAAGAAAATGAATAGACATATATAAAATTTACATATACACATATTTATAAAAATATACAGATATAGATTCTATCAGTATTTCTGAGAGGCGAGTTTATGGATTTTTAAAGTTTTTTCCTCGTTTATACTTTTTTGGTATACAGTCCAACTTTATGATAAGCATGCATTACTTTTATGATAAGAAAAAAACCAAAACATAAAATATTTACCTGAGATACAGTACAGCATCTGTTTGTCAAATATACTTCAGATATATAAATATGATGTGGGAATTTGAATTTGATCAGCATCTAACACATCCAAAGGAGGAAAGAGGGCTTTAGAAAGATTCTAAAAACAACTCAAAAGCAATCACTATTAAGCCAATATTTGAATAGGCATTATTTATAGCCATAATTTTCAAAGATCAAAGCAGCCTTCCCTTCCCCATTGTCAAAACAAAGAGAAGAGACGAACTTGCTGAATCCACATTTTAAATGCACACAGAGAATGAACACATGGTGTCTTACCTCATCTTTAATGGTATGTTGTTGACTAGAAGGAGGACAAAGGTAAAAAAGTGACAGAAATAGAGGCACAATGTCAATTTTTAACCTCCTGCCTTAAGGCTAAGGAGAGGTATTGCCATGCATCCCATCCAAAAGTAACTGAATGACTCCAGTGTGTTTCTATAGGAAAGAAAAGGGCTTTGGGAACAAATATATTTCAAGAGTGGGCTTTTTGAATAATAAGCTGACTTTCTCTCTGAAGCTGATAAAGTGGTAATAGTGGGAGGCAGTGGAAATTACAGGGGTTTCAGTACCATAGTCGGGTGCTTTTTAATGAGTTGCCCTAGGTAAATGTACCTAATCTGCCTCCACTATTCATTCTGCTACTGCCCACATCTTTGCAAATTGGTTCTCATTTTATCCCATAATAAGCTAGAAACACTAGAAACTCTCTGCTATTTTTAACTTTTCAAACCTACCTAACCATATGTCATTTCTAAAGACAACCCCTTCTTGTTTGGGTTGTTGGCTCCTTTGGCAAAGACAGAAACAGCTTAGGGGCCTCCCTGGTTCTCCCTTCTCCTTCCACTGTATTTCATTTTGTTGCCTGTTCATCCAAATGGATATCTGGAAAACTGGATAGATAAGTGACTCCAAAGTAGGTTTCATTTTCTTTCCATCTTCCCATGAAAAAAAAGAAAAATACTCTCTAGAATGAAACCTTACTCTCTCCCACCACTTCCCCCTTTACATTTGGGCTGCATCTATTCCTGAATACAAAGAATAAAGTGATCTGGAACTTTTTAAAGTTCTAAGAAACTGCTTCTCCTTCGTCTCTCCCAATCCATCGCTATATTACTCAGCTATTCCTACACTAATCGTGTGCAACAAGCAAGCCCAAAATGCAATATAACCACATGCATTTATTTCTTGTCCACGGCCGGCAGGCTGACTATGGTTCTGCTGGGATCATCTGAGATTTGCTGGACTTTGTCCATAACTGTGGGCTGGATTCACATGTACTCCACAAGTCTCCTCATTCTGGGGCCAGCATCTACCCAGAGCATGTTCTTCTGCAAATGCCAGAAATGCAAGAGACCAAGTCAAACACACAAGCACATTTAAATCCTCTGGACTTGTGTGTATTAGTTTGCTAGGGTTCCCATAAAAAGATATCATGAGCCAGGTGTCTTAAAACAACAGAAATTTATTCTCTCACAGTTCTGAAGGCTAGAAATCCAAAATTAAGGTGTCAGCAGAGTCATGCTCCCTCTGAAGGCTCTAGGAAAAAACCTTTCCTTACCTCTTTCCTAGTGTCTGGTGACTCCCAACAATCCTTGGCATTTCCTGGCTGGTAGCTGCATCACTCTAATCTCTGTCTCCATCATCACATGGCCTTATACCGTGTGTGTGTGTGTGTGTGTGTGTGTGTGTGTGTGTGTTTAAGTCACCAGTCATTGGATTTAGGACCCACCCTAATTTAGCATAACCTTGTCTTAACTTGACTACATCTGCAAAGATCTTATTTCCAAATAAGGTCACATTCACAGGTTCCAAGTAGACATAAATCTGGGGGAGACATTATTCAACCCACTACAATACCAAACATACGCTAACATTCCATTGGCCAAAACAAATCACATGGCCAAGTCCTAAAAGCAATGAGGTGGAGAAGTACACTCTGCTTATTCATATGGGGGATACCACAAAGTTATATAGCAAAGTCAGTGAATGTATCATTCTATTACAGGGTGAACCACAAAGTTGGCAACAATACTCCAACCTACCAGAGCTATCAGTACATGTTGTTTCTTTATACATCTCACACAACCATATCTTCTTTTATCATTCATATCTGGATTATATGTGTGGAATAAGGAAAGTGGTAATCTGTTAGGAAAGAGGTTATCATTATTCTATGAATTTACTGTAAGACACAAAGTATAAATCAGATACTTTTCTAAGCTTATCTCATATAATCATTACAACAAACTCATCAGGTAAATGTTAGTATTACTATTCCCATTTTACAAATGGGGAAGTTGAGGCTCACAAAAGTTAGGTAAGTTACCCAGGTTTATTGCTGAGCCAAGATTTAAACTCATCTTGACTCCAAAACTTGTGTATTAAACCATGTAGCTGTGACCTTGAGCCTTCCTTCCATCTATACTCCCAGTAAGATGTAAAACATCATTAAAAAAAGTTTATGGTATTTGTTGAACACTAATTTTGAATCACCAATGCCTGGAATAGAGCCTGGGTATTACAGATGCCCAATGAATATTTGTTTTAAATGATCAACAGAATAAATAAATACTTGGCAATGTGTTAGGGCCTAACTACCTCCTTGAACCCTAAGATGTTAGTGTAAGGTAAGTGGGATAGTATCAAGAACAGATATTTTGAAAGACAGTAATTTAAATAAATGGCCATATTAAAATCCTAATGCACTGGAAGTTAATCTTACAAGGCACTCTATGGGATCTAGTGACCTTTGTGTCTTCACAGAGCTACAATCCTCAAAACTGGATCTAGCTGACCTCCATCTGCAGACTCAGCCCCATCCCAGGCTCTGGGTCTGATCCTATAGCTTCACAGTATATTTGGGGAGTCCTGATTCAGCAAGTCAAGTAATCTGGCTTGATCTAGGGAACCAGGCTAGCTCTGGACTTGTATCCTAAGTGTAGGAAACAGACATTGTTCCTGTTTATTCATTCATCCATTAGTTCTTTCAAACTAACCATTAAACACCTCCTATTTGCCAATCCCAAAGTCAGGTACAGAGAATAAAAAGACAAATATAAAAGAGACAGTGAGCCTGGTATCACTTTTCTAGAAAAGCTTGTACTTCCCATGGCCAATCCTCAATCTGTACCTCAGTTTAAACAGTTCAAATCCAGCAAAGGTTGGATTCCCTGCGACTGAGACTCTGAAGCACAGATTTGTGTGCAGGAATTTTATTAGGGAGTGCGCTTAGGATCCACACCTGTGGAAAAATTGCCACGGAAGCAGGAGTGGGCAGAGAGAGGAGTGGGAATGCTAGGAGTCCAGTGTGCTGAATTATCTACCCCAAAATTCATCTGTTGAGGCCATAGCCTCAATGTGGCTGTATTTGGAAATAGGACCTATAAGGAAGTAATTAAGGTTAAATGAGATCTTGAGGGTAGGGCCTTAATCTGACAGGATTGGTGTCTTTATAAGGAGAGGAACAGACCCCAGAGACTCTCTTCCTCTCTCCCCAAGAATACAGAGGAGAGGCCATGTGAGGACACAATGAGAAAGTGGCTACTCAAGCCAGGCAGACAGGCCTCACCAGAAACCAAACCTGCCATTACCTCAATCTTAGACTTCTAACTTTCAAACTGTGAGAAAGTACATTTCTGTTGTTTAAGCCACCTAGTCTATGGTATTTTGTTATGGCAGCCCGAAGAGACTAACATACAGTCCTGATGAAGGCCCCGTTCAAACCCCACAGGCAGATCTGGAGCTGGGGTAGCCCTTCAAAGTTGTGCCAAGTTAGGATGAGGGCTCAGACATTTATACCTCAGCATTGCACCATCTTTGAGTAGAAAATATTATTTTGGGCAAGACAGCTCTCTTCAGTGGAAGTGGCTATCTTCAGCTGATACAATCCCCCAAAAGGGCTGACAGTTGAAGCCTTCCAGCAGCAACGGGACTAAGTTCTTCTGCCCTCTCTAGGCAACACTGCAAGACCCTGCCTTTATAACCTACTTGGTGCCCAAAGACTCAAAGTCTGGGATCCTGCCTCGTTCTCAGCAATGTCTCCTCTTTTTGCCCCCTGTAAGCTGGAATCCTGTTCTTAAACTCCATCTCAGTGACTAGGATGTGCAAGCTTCCAGATCTCAGATCTCAGATCTCTGATTGCCTGCTATGTCTTCTCATAATGCCTGATCCCTGAGGCAATTTCCATTTTTGTGCAGATAATACGTATTATCTCAGACACAAAAATCTAGTATCTCTTTGTAAACATTTCGGAGGCATATCAAGCTCAACATTTGTATTTGAGGTCCTCCTGCTCAAATCTGAACCTCTTCCTCTACTTCCTGTCACAATGAATAGTACTAACATTGGATTTGCATGAAAAGAAATTGGTCCATGAGTAAATTTGAGTTGACACTCTTGTCCTGAGGAAAAAAATGGCATTTTCGAGAATGCAAGATTAATGCAGTAAATGATTATTATTTACCCCAAACTATGCCCTTGGAAATTCCAGCAAAATTAAAGGATTAAATGTCAGAAGCTGCAATACTGCAGTTCAGTACAATATGTGAGTGTGCATGTGTGTGTGTGTGTGTGCACACATGCACGTATATGCTTCCTAAAAGAATCCTCTAAACAAACCACATTTGCACATTGAGCAACATCATGTTCTGGTCCTGAATTCCTTAATCTGCTTTTTATAGTGTTACTCATAGTTTTTCCTAAGGCTTTTAAGCTAAGGCAAGCTTATGCAAAGAATAAGAGCTAATTCAAAATGAAGATTGACTTTTGCATGATGTCACCAAAAGGTGATGTCACTTTCTTTTCTCTCCTTTGTCTCAACAAAACTAGATACTAATGTTGGATTTACTTCACTGGTTAACACACAGACAAGGAATCTCTATAGACACAGTATCAGACAACTTGACGTTTTCAGTGGAACTCTGGATAAAGCAAAACTTTCAGGGATAAGCTTTTTAACTACCATGGAAATTATTATGCTTCTTTTCAACTCTCTTTTACACAATGATGTAGTGATTATTTTTAACATTAGAACTAAAATATAGCCGTGTACTTTAGTTAAAGGGAACTAATCAAAATTTCCAGCTAAAAAGCCAAAAAAAAATTTATTCATGAAAAACTCAAACTCTACCCCTAAACTCTTTAGTTATAAATAGCACCTATTTTTATCAACATATATGACTAAGTTTTTCAATACAATACTGTCAATCACTCGAATCAGTCACAGCTCAAGTCTCCAGTTGCCAGTGTTTCAGAAAAAAATATGTTACATGCCAATGTGACAAACAGAAAAGGACAAATATTGTATGATTCTACGTATATAAGGTACCTAGAACAGGCAGATTCAAAGAGATCAAAAGTAGGTTAGAGGTTACCAGGGGCTGAGGGAGGGGAAATGAGGAATTATTATTTAAATAGTACAAAGTTCCTTTTTGGGAAGAAGAAAATGTTCTGGAGATGAATGGTGGTGATGGTTGTATAACAATGTGAATGTACTTAAGCCACTGAATTATACACATTGAAATGGCTAAAATGGTAAATTTTACGTTATGTATATTTTAATCACAATAAAAAGGAATGTAAGAGGATGTAATATATATGTGGCAGAAAACTATGGACTCACACATAGATTGGTCCATTTTATCTTCAAAACCACTTTGGGACAGGATTTATTCTCTATTCAGGGACAGGCCAGATGCTGAAGGAGCTGCTTGAAGGAGCAGCCAAAACAGAGAGAAGCCCACATCTTTCCCTTCACATCTGAGTAAAAATAAAGTCAGAGATTGCAATAACTTTGAATTAAAGTGTACTTTGGTGCCACTCAGCCAATAATTACATGTATAAGGCATTTGATATTGACTTTGCCAATAAGTCTACATTCCCTCAAGTGGTGTATACTAATGGACACTGGGTTGACCTGTTTGAATATAAGATGTTATTATTTAAAATCTGGTTACAAATGCACTGTGTAACAAGAGTCTTAAAAATGGAATGCTACCTGAGGCACAATGAGTTGAACAAATGATGTTGAACTTTATTAAATCCAAGGATTATTTTTCAAGTCACCAAGAAATTGGTGGCCTCCTTAAGAAAAGACAGCACTGTTGAATTTTTCTCTCTTACTTCAGTGTTGAGGTTATTTGAAAGCATTCTGTTTTATCTTTTATATCTCAATCACACTGTTACAAAGACAGCATCTTCAATACAGAAACAATGTCAGTGCTTGATGTCGGGGCTGGCTATGTAGATACTTCTCAGCTTAAAGGGCTGCTGCTTAATTCTGAACAACCAAAATTAAGGGCAAAAATTGCAATGCCACATTTAATCATAATTTCTTACACCTCTCTGTCAAAGCTGGCACATAGGAAATGGAAGAATTTCTCATGTAAAGGGGAAAAGGTAAGAAAGGAAAGGAAGATTTCTTGGATTTCCAGATGAGCTGCACCTCATTCAGCAATCCCTTGAGATGGTTTTGCTACCAGACAGCATGGCAATCTTTCTATTATCTGTCCCTTTCATAACAGACACAGATGAAACATTGAGCTAATTCCTAAATACACTGTACTGCAGATCTGCAAATTGAATGAAAGTTTCATTATTCAGTTATACCAAGCAATATGCCAACAGATACCCAAATAATGAAATAGCTAGTGGATATAATGAATGGATTTTGATGCTATCTTATGAATGCTTGCAATAAATTTTATTTAGTATACTATATAAAAATTGCCTTTCATCATTAAAAGGAGAGGTGCTATTATTGGTTTCTTGATGCATTGTCAAATACTTTTCACTTTCCTTACCTTCTATGCCTGTCCTGGCTTTTCTACTCAGATTGGAGCATGAAACCTCAAGAGATCGAGGGTTTTCCTCTCCATAAGGACAACCAACAAATTCAGGATATTGCTATAATTGTAATGAACACTATAGTTAAACTGTAAATGTCACAGTGCTATGATAGAAGTTGGATAGAGGAGTACAGGATCATCACAATAATATTTATTGACTGTTAATTATGTCAGATACTGTTCTAAGTGCTTTAAAGCCATTAAGTCACTGAATTGTCACAATAACCTTTCAAGGTAGGTACTACTCTTATCCCCATTGTACAAACAAAAAAATTGAGGTACAGAGAGTTAGATAATTTGCCTAAGGCCTCAGAGCTACTAAACAACACAAGTGGAATTCAAATCCAGGCAGTAAGGCTGCAAAGTCATGTTCTATGCTGTACGCCACACTGCCTGTCTAAGGAGAAGAGGAGCACAGTATTCTGAAACCCTCCCATCCTCTCTGGGTTCTTATGAAGCACAGCTTTATCCAATGGAAGGAATCATTACACATTCAGCATTCTCAAAGCAATAATTCTTGTTATTATCACAAGTCAGTACTTTATATATATATATATAGACACATATATGTATATATACACACATATATGTATATAGTGAACTCATCACCCATGAAATGTAGAGGAAATCCAAGACTACATAAGTAGTCTGTTTGTGGTCATCTACCCAAAAATGGCCATCCCTTCTGGATATTAACTGAATGGGGGGAAAATGCTGAAAAGGGAGCTATGGTTTCTTTACTTAATGGTTTCATGAAATCTTTAAAATTCTCTTTCAAATAACACTTACAAACCAAGCATGAATATAAAAAATATCTATTTAAATTCTTCCATAGCTATAATTCATTTGATTCACTGAAAATTTAAAAAGCTAGAATGGTTGAATAAAGGATAAATAACTTCATAAAATAACTTTTAACCATTAAACAGAGACCATACTTAAAAAAAATTTAGTGGGCTATATTTGTGTAAGCCTTCAAAACCTCCAATAATAAAGTCTTTGAATTCATGTTACTCAAATTCAATTTTAATCCATGTGAAACTGTTTCAGTATTATCATTCTGTTTTAAATGAAGATTTATATTTTTGTATTTACATTTAAAGACAAGAAATACATGAATATTTTTATAAAATTTTAATATAAAGATCTTTTATAATCATATTATTTATTCTTATAACAATATCTAAAATTATTGAGCAAAATAATTAATTAAAATTAATGCACTCTTCTCATTCATTGAACTATTCTCATTCATGATTTGTATATAGTTTGCATAACAGTCTTTTGAAGGAGACATTTTTGTCTCCATTTTATAGATGGCGAAACAAAGTGTCTGAAAAATTGAGTCATTTTCTCAAAGATCTTTACAATGGAATCATGAAAAGAGCCAGTATTCAAGCCCAATTATTTCTAACTCCAAAAACCTGAATGTTAAATACTACATCGTACTGCCTCAGAAAAAAACAAGAGAAAGCTTTGATGAATTTATTTTTTAAAAATTTAAAAATTGAACAAAACCCCAAAGATTATTAACAAGGTTAAAAGAGAAAATATGGACTAAAAAAAATTAAAACACCTGAAACATATGTTAAAGAATAAATGTCCTTAATACATAAAGAGATTCTCACAAATCAATAAGAAATATAAGCAAAATGAAAGAATAAAAAGTTAAAATGGCAAATGTATCCATGGAAAGCTTTTTAAACCTAAACATAAAAGTAAATTAGATTGATTTATCACTTTTATTTTATAAGATTATCGAAGATTTTTTTAATTAATATACCTAATGTTGTTCAGGGAATAAAGAAACAGGCATGCATGCTCATATACACCTAGAACCATGTATGAAACAACCATAAACCTAATAGACACACACAATTTACCAAATCTAGTTTGCATTTTAGTATTTCATTTCAAAAAATATGTTTCATGTGAAAAAAGTAGAATATGTCATACACACACATACACACATACATGTACAGTATGCTCCCAATTTTTAGAAAGAAAAGAAAAATCATTTTGAAGCACATAAAAGTTCTGAAAGGCTCTATACCAAAATGTTAATCACAATTGCTTATTTTGGGATTAGCAAAACTATGCATTATTTTGTTTTCACTTTTTATTATATCTTTTAATATTATGTGAATTTTTTGTATTATCAGTTAATTTTATAATTACACAAACATGCAAGAGCCAATCAAAATAGCTACTGAAGCAAACATTCTTGGTGGTAGACAGTTTTGGAGCTACCAGTCCAAAACTTCTTACACATTCTTTCTTGCCTCAATGTTTTTTGGTGGCAATGTACCCAGCCCCAAGCATGAAAAATGAGGGGTTAGTATAAGCCAATTATGGAAATTTCATTTCCCATTGCTAGTAATTGACTTAGGGGTAAGCATGTGACACAGTTCTGGCTAATGAGATGTAGAAGTTTGTTGACGGCCTCAGGTTAAAATTTCACCCTGGCCAGGTGTGGTGGCTCACATCCATTTTCCCAGCATTTTGGGAGGCCAGTGCTGGCAGATCACTTGAGTCCATGAGTTGGAGATCAGCCTGGGCAACATGGCAAAACCCCATATTTATAAAAATTTTAAAAATCAGCCGGGCATGGTGGCGCATGCCTGTAGTACCAGCTACTTGGGAGGCTAAGGTGGAAAGATCACCCTAGCCTGGGAAGCTGAGATTGCAGTGAGCCATGATCACACCACTGCACTCCAGCCTGAGCAACAGAGTGAGACTCTATCTCAAAAAAAAAAAAAAAAAAGAGATTTCACCAAAATAAAAAGAGAGCAGTGGATATAGAAAGCATTTTAGTCACTCATACCTGTCTACTTGCTTTTTTCCTTGGGATCCTGTTATATAAGGATGAGTTATTTAATTACATAAATACATAAAGATACATATATAGATTCTGTTACCTACTGTTTTCTCAAGAATCTTAGTCTTTCTTATACCATCTCTCTTTTGTGTATAAAGCTTCTTCTCAATTGGATACTTCTCATCAGCAACAAGCCCATTCAGTTATCTCCTAATGCTCCCTTAGTTACACTTCTCACTTTATATTCTGTCCCCTCCAAAGCCAAGCTCTTAAAAAATTTCTTCTACCCAACACCTCCATTTTCTCATCTTTTGCACCCATTAGTTCACCAAAACAGTACTTGCTGATTTACTTATGAGCTATGATCTCAATGTTACTAACCAGTCTAACTTCAGTTCACGTCACCACTTTTTTAATGAAACATTCTGTTCTCTTGGCTTCTAGTCATCTTTCTACATTTGAGTTTTTCTTTTACCTCAATGATTGGTCTTTCTCAGCTTCCTTTGCCATATCATAGGCTCGCCCTCTCCTATTAACGCACTGAATGCTGGTATTCCTCAAAGCTTATTCCTAGACCATTTATTCTTTCCATTTTATATTCTTCCTTATTAACCTATTTGGCATCAATTTCCATTTTTGTGCAGATACATATGTATTATCTCAGACACATAAATCTAGTATCTCTTTGTAAACATTTCAGAGGCATATCAAGCTCAACATTTGTATTTGAGGTCCTCCTGCTCCAATCTGAACCTCTTCTTCTATTTCCTGTCACAATGAATAGTATCAACATTGGTCTAGCTATGTAGTCCTAAAATCTAAAAGTAGTCCTTGATACCTTTGCTCATCACTATCTCCAAACCTAATTCATCACTAAATACTATCAACTTTACCTCCTGAATATTTCTCAAATTTAGTCACATCTGTTTCATATCTACCACTACCATTCCAGCTAAGCTATTATCTTCTCTCAACTGAACTACACAATAAATTCCCAACTGATCCCTCTCTATCCATTCTTGCAACTCCTCAATTTGTCTCCACACTATAGATAGCATGACCTTCCTTTAAACTCAGTTCTGATTATATCACTTTCTGTCTTAAAACTCGTTAGTGGTTTTCCATTACTCCTGGGATGAAGAATAAAAACTTTAACTTGATCTGCAAGGCCCTGAAAGGTATGCTCTGGACCCCTCTACAGTCATGTTTCAGGAGCCATTCTCCAGCCCCAGGGAATGAATGTTTTCTAGTGTAGGCCAATCATGTCAGTTCTATTCTCCTACCAGTTATTAGATTAGGAATGGGCATATGAAGCAACCCTTGCTAATGAGAAGTCAAATAACAGGGAGATGGGGAATGGGCCTTCTAGGAAGGAATAAGATAGGACTATTTGCTTTTAGATAATATCATAAGATGAAATGATGTCTAAAAATGTTTCAGACATTTTATGACCATGAGGAGAAAACAGTTGATAAATAACACTTCTGGTTGTACATACTTTGATTAATTCAATTACTTATTCCAATTCTTTATACCTCTGTAATAGATAGCCATACTCTTGCCATGTCCTCATCATGGTAAGAATGTTCTTCTCTGTCCCTTGACTTTTGGCTTGGCTATGTGACTTGTTGTGGCAAATGGCATGTTAACAAACATAATGAGAGAAAAAGCTCAACATGTATTTTCATGATTTGGTTTGCTTTCTTGTTCTCTCTAAATGAGAAGATCATCCTCTAGGTAGCTGTTTTCCTGCCAGTTTGGGTAGAATGAACGCATATAAAGAAGACATAAATTTAACTCACACCCTAAAACAGAGCCACCTCTGCCAATTCACAGACTTACAACCTAAAGCAGAGTTTCCCAAACTGACCTGCAGATCTGTGAGCATGGGAAAAAGTGTTTATTGTTGTATGCCACTGAGTATTGAGGTAATTTATTATGGAGTATTGCTGTGCCAATAGCTGGCTGATATACCAGCAAAAGTATCCTAACTATTGCCGACATTAAATAATCATATAATTAAATGTAATTCCCCCTCACTAAATTACAAGGTCCAGAGGGCAGAAAGTGTGTCTATTTTTGTTCTTTATTATATTCCAGCACTTAGACCATTAAATTGCATAATAAATATTTATTGGTTTAATATTAAGAAAGGCTGAAATAATATACATGAAATATGTTAAAATCAGATGATAGAATAAGTTATATTTATATCTTCATTCTTTTCTGTATTATATTACTTTTCTGTATTGTAATAATGTTTTTGTATAATAAACATGAATTGCTTTTATAATCTGGAATAAAAGCAAAAAAACTATTTTCACTAAGAAAAAAATATATATATAATTATCTGGAAAGAAATACTCTCATGGGTCTCACAAGAAGTCATTTGCATGAGTTAAATCTACATATAGCTCCAAATTCAGAAGACTGTAAGTTCACACAAAGGAGATAAATATTCAGGTGTCGAAATAGTAAATAAGGTCTTGGTTAGCACCAAGATTTAAGACCAAGCTGAGACAGACGGGGCTTTGCTTTTTGTTTTGCTTTGCTTTGCTTTGCTTTGCTTTGCTTCCTAGCATCAGAGATAAATGTCCAAGGTAAGCCAAGAAAAAGCAGAGAAATTTAGGGAGGCTGGATCCAATGAAAATGCTTGTAAGCTACTTGTTAAGAATGAACTCACTTTTTTATACTCATTTCATAAATTTTTGGTTCCTGAGGACATTTCCAGTCACATCTCTTCACCTTCTATCTCATTCCACTCCAAACTTCCCTGCTGTTTGCCTTCACCCCATCTTCTGAGATGGGAACTTTGCTCTCTTCTCAGGATCCTTCAGGCCCCAGGGCCTTGTTTCACTTCGTTCCTTTGATGCCTAGATCTCAGGATTCAAGGATACAGCAATCAGATGCAAAGAACCAGCTCATATATTGCTATACTGATCATTCTTAAAGATGTAGCATTGAATAAAAACTAAAACCTATAGAAAAATTAGGCTTATTATAGAAGACAGTTTATTTAAGTTTAAAATGTGTACATTCACATGTCTCTTTTGCGTGGGTTACATATACAAGGACATATTAAACAGCTGAAAGGGTGCCTAACTGAAAAGAAGAATGGGCATGGGCATAGAGAATAAATGGCAGAAGGAAGGAAGGAAGAATAAAATGAGAGTACACATTTGTAAGGACAGAGAACAGATTTCGCTTTAAATTATTTCAATGAAGGGCTGTTAATGAAGGATCTACTTACAATGGTGTGGGAAGAATAAAGGTGAAATAAAAGAATGGGAAGGTATATTGGTTTTCTATTGCTACTATAACAAATTACCGCAAATTTAGTGGCTTAAAACAACATAAATTTATTATCTTACAATGCTGTAAGGGTGATGGTTAATTTTATGTGTCAACTTAACCGGGCTAAGGGATCGCCAGGTAGTTGGTAAGACATTATTTCTGGGAGTGTCTGTGATGGTGTTTCTGGAAGAGATCAGCATTGGAATCAGTGGACTGGGTAATGAAGATTGACACTCACCCATGTGGGTGGACATCATCGAATTCACTGAGGGCTCACATAAAACAAAAAGGCAGAAGGGTAAGTTCCTTCACTCTGCCTTTGAGCTGAGACATCAATCTTCTCCTGCCCTTAGACATTGGAGCTCCTGGATCTCAGGTCTTCAGACTCTGGGATTTATATCAGCCCTCTCTCAAATTCTCAGGCCTTCTCCCTCAGATTAAATTACACCACTGGCTTTCCTGGATCTTCAGGTTGCAGATGGCAGGCTGTGGGACTCCTTAACCTCCATAATCACATGAGCCAATTCCCATAATCAATCTCCTCTTAGATATCTCTCTATATATATCCTATTTGTTCTGTTTCTTTGGAAAACCCTAATACAGTAGGTAAAAAGTCTGACATGGATATCACTGAGCTGAAATCAAGGTGCTGGAAGGGCTGCCTTCCTTCAAGTGTCATCAGGGGAGAATGTGTTACTTTGCCTTTTCCAGTTTCTAGAGGATATTTACATCCCCTGGCTCACAGCCCCTTTCTCCACCTCCAAAGCCAGCAACATCTGCTTTCTCTCTCTCTCTCACCCTACTCTATTGTTATCTCTTTCTAGCTATAGCTGGAAAACGTTCTCTGCTTCTAATGATCTTTATTTTATCAGGCCCACCCAATCCTTGGGAGATTGGGAAGGAAATGTTTGGTTTTGTGTCTTAAAGTGAACAAGGAAAGATTTGGACAGAGATAAATCAATGTGTAGGCTACACCACATTCACTCATGTCTCTCCTCATTCTTCACCTTGTTGCACAGTGGAGCCAGGTAGAAATCACCAAAGCAAAGGAAGGTGGAGAGGTAGGAAGAAGTGCAGAAAAGAGAATGAAGAGATAGAAAGAATGTAGGCAAGTCAAAATTTTTGTGGAGGGCTTTTTTTTTAATAAAACAACTCTTTTCCAAAGTGGTAGAAATTCTCTTTCAATATGTCAATGTGTGCCTTCAACATGGAGTCTTGTTTTTAATCTATAAATTAATATGACAATCCATGTAGCCAGAACATGATATTTTATTGTACAAACTGCTAATTTAACTCTGAGTTGGATTCTACTATGAATCCCTGTCAGAGGCATCACTTCTAAGACCATTGCTCCCTATTCTCTGATTTTATTTTAAGGGACTCTTGCTCCCCTTTGATATCCATTTCATTTTATATCCAGGCTATAAATTCCATCTTAGGCACAGTTCCTGTCTGATTTTGAAGCTGTGAAGAATCCCATCATGTCTGATCAGAAAGTAAATTTTGATGGATACCACCAATGGAAAGCAAAATCTCTTCTTGTTGCATATACACTATAGGTTTAAGATCACGCTCAGAGCCACTTTAGCTTTACCCAGAGGCTCTGAGGGTTTGGAACTTTTTCCACCTGGAGGACAGTGACTCAGGGGTGCACTTAGACTGTAGGAGCTGATCCTGAGACTTTTACATACAAGCAGTTGAGGAAATTCGAAATGAAGACCAGGTAGAGATTGGAGAAGAGGAACAGATAGGGCAGCCACTCTACATGCTGAAATCTGAAATAAAACAGAAAACCATCCAGAAGATCTTAGTCTCAGTTCAGCCTTAGACAAGCTTGAGGCAAATCTTATAATTAATAAATGATTTATTCATTTATACCAGGGTGTCTAGCATTCAGTCCATAGAGTAGATTGCATTTCTTTTGATCGAGCATTTACTATGTGTCAGGTGCTGTAAAAAGTCCATTTTAATTCCTCTCAATAAACATGAAGTAATTTCTATTTTTACCTCCTCTTTAAAGAAGAGGGAGAATTAGAAAGTTTAATTAATTGTGCCCCAAATTTAACACAGCTAAGTGATGGAGGCAGGATCCTCAGATCCCGCAGTCTGAGGGTTTAACCACCACACAGCAAATGTAATTCAGTCGACCCTGGGCAAGAGTCCTCCTGAGCTATTAATGGATAAAAAATAACCAACAAAGAAAGAGTGAAAAATCCATCGCCTAATTTAGTTTGCTCACATAAACATCAAAGGACTAACATCCCACAAGTAAAGAATTTTTAAAGTTTGATCTACTGTGGAGAAACTGAGTTCAGTTACCACAGAAATGGTGTTGGTAATGAAAACATTATTAGAAATTTATTTTTTATTTAAACAGGTTTTTGGGGAATAGGTGGTGTTTAGTTACATAAATAAGTTCTTTAGTGGTGATTTCTGAGATTTTGGTGCACCCATCACCCAAGCAGTGTACCCTGTATCCAACATGTAGACTTTTATTTCTCACCACCTCCCCCTCTTTTCCCCAAGTCCTCAAAGTCCAATGTATCATGCTTATTTATGCCTTTGCATCCTCATAGCTTAGCTCCCACACATGAGTCAGAATACACAATATTTGGTTTTCCATTTTTTAGTTACTTCACTTTGAATAAGCATCTCCAATTCCATCCAGGTTGCTGCAGATGCCATTATTTCATTCCTTTTTATGGCTGAGTAGTATTCCATTATATATATATATATATCACATTTTCTTTATCCACTAGTTGATTGATGGGCATTTGGGCTGGTTCCATATTTTTGCAATTGCAAATTATGCTGCTATAAACAAGTGTGTGCAAGTATCTTTTTCATATAAGGACTTCTTTTCCTCTGGGTAGATACCCAGTAGTGGGATTGCTGGATCAAATGGTAGATCTACTTTTAGATCTTTAGAAATCTCCACACTATTTTCCATAGTGGTTGTACTAGTTTACATTCCTACCAACACTGTAAAAGTGTTCCTTTTTCACCCAACATGTATTTTTTTTTAAATTTTTTTATTATGACCATTCTTGTAGGAGTAAAGTGGTATTGCATTTTGGTTTTGATTTGCATTTCCCTGATAATTAGTGCTATTGAACATTTTTCCATATGTATATTAGTCCATTTTCATACTACTATGAAGAAATATCTGAGACTGGGTAATTTATAAAGAAAAGGAGGTTCACAGTTCCACATAGCTGGGGAGGCCTCACAATCATGATCAAAGTCTCAGAATTTTCTACATCCTGGATCATGCTGTCTAAAAATAAAGACAGTTCTACTTCTGCCTTTCCAATCTGAATGTTTTTTATTTGTTTTTCTTGCCTTATTGCACTAAGACTTCAAGTATGATGTTGAATAGGAGTGGTGACAGAAGACATACTTGTCTTGTTCCTAATCTTCAGGGGTATCCTTTAGTTTTAGACCATTAAGTATGATGTTAACTGTAGGGTGTTCATACATCACCCTTATTTGGCTGAAGAAGTTTCCTTCTATTTCTACTTTGGTCAGAGTTCTTTATCATGAATGGGTGTGGAATTTTGTCAAATGTTTTTTCTGCATCTATAGAAGTGATCATGTGGTCAGAAATTTATATCTTTCTTTTTGAGTGAAAATAGAAGGTACTCATGTACTGCTTCCACTGCAACATTTGTAAGGAGAATGGTGCTACTAACTTTGCAATAAGGTTCATTGCATAAGAGATGGAAGAACGTATCACAAATTGTTCATTTATTCATTCTGGGATCCCTCCTGAAAAGCATTTTGACAGATACCAATTAATTCCTCAGATTGTATTTTTCTCAGAAAAAAAAGTCTACAGGGTTTGGTATTGACTAATTTGGTTATTTAGTCAAAAAGTACAAGTTTTTACATTCAAACTGATTGAACAAATTAACCTTAAGACTGCATTTATTCTGTATAGATTCCACTGAGTTCAATGTAATACATGAGACTTTAAAAATTACAGACCTATTAGGTAGAAATAAAATGACAATATCAGAAGAGAGTCATATACTTTTATGCATCAAATTATACTTCAAACTTACGAAGCTTACTTTGAAAGGCAGACCTCACAATGTATTTGTATTAAGCATCTGTTCTAGATGTGTGGCTCAGTTTCAGGAGCAATCATTTAGGGTGAACATGAACTATGCTTCTCTAAGACATAATGTCCCTGGAATCTGAAGATGTATATAATTTCTAGAACTAAACTGAAACTTCTGATCATATGGCCATACTCTGGCAATGTTTATCTCCACATGACTTTAAAAATACATATCTTATAAAAATATAATAGCAAAGATAAAAATTACCAACCATGCATTTATTCAACAAGTATTTATTGGTCACCTACTACACACTAAGTTCTGTGATAGGCACTGAAGATACAATCTTAGGGAAAATAGAAACAACCTTTGTTTTAAGCAGCTTGTGTACTAATGAAGGAGAGAGATACTTAATAATTGCACAAATAATTATAGTTATATATGATAAATGCTATAAAGGAAATGTACAGGGAACTATAAGAGTGAATAGTTGGGGAGATCCAACCTAGTGTGGAGAGGTTATTCACATATTCACTGAAGAACAGGTAGTCAGGTTAAAATCTGAAATATAAGCAGGAATATGTCAGCAATAATCTTTTTCATTTGTCTGCCTTCACTCTTTCATTGCCCTCTTTGTTCTTGACTAAGAAATATATAAGTGTGAAGGCCATGAGACAGGAATATGGTTCTTTCAAGGAGCTGAGAGAAGGTCAATATGGCTGAAGCTTCTCAGGCTGAATTTTGAGGAACTAGCATGTAAAGATAAGAAAGAAAAGGAAGAGCCATGAAACATAACCAAGAAGGAGTGGCCATGGAGAATCTGGTGTCCTAGAAATCAAGCAAGTAGAATATTTTAAGAAGGATGAAGGAAAGATTGTATTGAATACTGCTAAGAGGGCAACAGAGATAGGATTGAAAAATGTTTATTGTGCTTAGCAATACAGAGAACATCGGTGACCTTATCAAAAGCACTGTGGGTTGATGGTAGTCAGAAAAAAATGCCAGGGCAGAGTAAATTAAAGAGTGAATTAGTCACTATAAGTTAGGTATTATTGTAAAAATGAACTGCAAAATTTCAGTGGTTTAACACACAAAACCTTATTTCTTGCTACTGTAACATGTACAATGCACATCAGCAGGGGTTTTCTGCTAAAATCACTGGATTGCCTAGAGCAACAGAGGCTCTATCATCTTAAAGTTGGACTATCTACACTATCATCTACCTCAGTTGCTGTGGCAGGGAAAGAAAGCATAGAGACCCATGAACTCATTGTTGGCCAGACTACTCACATGGTGCCCTACTGCCAAGGAGGCAGAAAGTGAAGATTTTCATCTGCTGAGGAAAAACAGAACCAGACATTGGTAGCTTCTAGTAACATCTACAAAATAAACAGGAGATAAGGAAACAGAGACAGTGAGTGTAAGGCACCATTTTAGGAAGCTTAGTTAAAAAATAAATAAAGATATAGGAAAGGAGCTAGACAGGGATATAATGCCTGAGAGAAGTGGTGCGTGCATGCGTGCGTGCGTGTGTGTGTGTGTGTGTATGAGTCTGTGCGTGCTTTGATAGCAGTGCTTAAGTCAAGCTTAATGTTTAGGAAAAATCAGGGAAAGAAAGTAATGGGCTAAAGACACAAAAGAGAAAGAACAAAAATAATGAAATGAGGTTCTACCAAAAATGAGGAATGATGGAATGTAGAGGAGAGTGGAGGGTTTGACCATGGATATAAAAAGGAACACTTTGTCCATTGTAAAAGAAATAAAGAAACGAGCCATGAAATAAGATACAAGTAGATTTTGAAAGTCAACGACCAGAGGTTGAGGGAGTTCCTTTCAATAGTGTTCAGGCCAGAAACAGTGGTTCCTACCTATAATCCCAGCACTTTGGGTGGCTGAGGCAGGAGGATTGCTTGAGGCCAGGAGTTCAAGTTCACCCTGGGCAATATAGTAAGATCCTGTCTCTATAAAAACTTTTTTTTTAATTATCCAGGTGTGGTAGTACACACTGTATTCCTAGCCACTTGGGAGGCTGAGGTGGGAGGACTGCTAGAGCCCAGGAGTTCAAGGCTGCAGTGACCTATGATCATGCCATTGCACTTCAGCCTGGGTGACAAAGTAAAACACTGTCTCCAAAAATAAATAAAATAACACTGCTCAATTTCCATATGAAGTGTGAAGTAAAGTCATCCACTAAGAATGAAAACAGAGTGATGGTGGAGGAGATCATCAGAAGTTTAAGGAAGATAAAAGATGTGTAAGATAGTGACTCCAGGAAGTAGAAAATGAGCAAGTAGGCCTGCTGGGAAGTTTTGAAGGTCTGCTTTGGCCTGATGATCATCAATTTATCATGATAATCTATTCTGTTGTGGAAGTTCCTCCAGAAATAGTGAGTTATGCAACTGACCCATGTGAAGATAACAAATGATTGAGTTCATCCAAGTGATAGTGACTGAAGGAAAAGGAAAAGGGTGGTTAAAAATAGGGAATGGTTGTATTGATAAGAACTGTCTAATCTATACTAGATAAAGAGGGGAGTGGGAACAGGTGGAGGTGGTCCACAGGGAAAAAGTGGGAAGGTCAATGGATTGAGGAACTTGTTGAAATTAAAGAACTATTATAGAAAATGCATCTCAGTGATAAGCTGGAAAGATAGGAAGTTGTGAATAGAGTGAAATGTTCAAAGAGTAATGCGGAGATAGTGTGGTTTTCAATGGTGATGATATCCAGTGTTTGACTGGGATTGGGTGGCTGAGAAAAGAGTGAATAAGAAAGCAATTGAAGATGAAAAGGTTAAAAAACAGCAAACAGTGTTGGGTGGTTCCCCCATTGGGACATTTAATTTACTCCCAGAATAATGGGGAGAAAACTGTAAAAACTTTGACATAGGAAACAAATCTTTAATATATGAGGAGGAGAATACATGGGAAGTTAACAAATGATTACAAAGGAAAAAGGAAAGGATAGTATACTCTCAAAAGAGTTGAGCAGAGAGCAACAGTCTAGAAGCGACAAATGAATCTACAAGTACTTGAATTAAGCTCTTCTGGAGAAACACAGATCCCATTCAATCTGTAAAATGTCAACATTCACATCAACTTTCTCAAATATCGATTAATGACCAGCACTCAACCTAGAAATTTGCAAATTTGTATGAATAAAGTTGATTAAACTACTTGTGGACTACTTTTATATTTATATCAAAAACTACATTTGTATGAAACTAACCATCTATGATTCACTGTTGTTATTTATTTTTTAAAATTTTGTGCAGCTATACCATGTGGAATTCTGATCACATGGGCATGGCATTCCTTGCCTAAGCTAGCTGTTCTTACCCTCCTTCCCACTAAAGAAAGATATTAGAATACAAGGAATACCTTTGATCTTTTTTGTGTTTGTGTTTGCAAATAATTTACAAAACTTTTATACTTTAAGTGTTAGTAACACATTACTTTCTTACAACAAAATATAGGGCTCCAGTGTGGAAAGATCCCATGTCTTAGCTAGATCCCTCAGGCAGTTCTTGTGAAATTCCTTTTCCTCTTCAAATTTGCTTTTGTTGTTCCTATTGCCCAATGTGAAAATGGAGCTGGGGAAGCATAAAAAGTGTCACACGGTTAAACTTCCACAAGGTTCTCCCTGCTGTCCAGAGCTAGCCTATGCAGGCCTACAGTTAATTGTTTATAAGTATTATTTGTTTGACCTACAGTAAGACAGAGGTTTAATTTCAAAATCTGCCCTGGAATGACTGTTTTAAGAAACTCAGAATTGTATCTGACTTCTGATGGCTTTCAAATGTATCATTTGAAACACTGTCATTTAATTTTATTTTCACAAATAGGGATAAATCGGCCTTAAAATGAGAAGTCCTAGGGTAGTAACAGCTTCCTGCTGCTGCTATTCTATGGGTGCTTTCTCATCCCTTATTGTTGCCTTAACATCATGCTTACCTCTATGAGCTGCCTGTTAAAATTCTCTTGAAGTTAAACCCCTCTGGGAGTGCCATTTGTTTTTCTGCCAGGACCCTGGCTCTGCTCTTGCTAAAAAAAATTCAAAATGTTCAGTATTCTCCAAACTCTACTGATCCAGACTGTTAGAGAGCTTGGGAACTGATAATGACAGGTCACAACATTCTCTTCAGAATACCCTGACCATCCCTGCTGCGCTAAGTTCTACTTAAACTTCATGAGGAGCTAAGCACGCGTGCCTACAAACTGGTCTTTCTTATATAGCTGCAAGAGTACTGCCCAGAGGTGATGCCCTGTTCATTACTATAAACACGGTAGGCAAAAGAGCAAGATGAGCTAGTGGGGTAGAAAGAAATTATAGCTGGATGACAGATCATAGTGACATGGTTTGCTAAAGACAGTTTTTGCAACCATACCTATAAGGTGGTATTTTAGAATGATATATTTGGGATCATGGCGTTCACTTGATCTTGTAAACTGGCAGAATTCCTCTCAAAAGCAACAGAATATTACATCATCACCAACCAAGCATGTCTCCTGCAAGGAACTGTGGCATCTCTGAACTCTGCTTACCAAACATCCCTCTCAGTACTGTCTCCTAGTATTCTCTGCTGGGAATGTATCCTTTGTGCTTATCACAGGAAACCGTGACTTGTACAGGATTTATATGTCATAGAGTTTATTTTCACAGAACCTTCAACCTAGTCCTTTGTGAGATATTGCAAGCTCTTTGGGAAGCTATTACAGGTTATTAGGGGAAAATAGGTAGTGTGGTCAAATATATCTGGGAAACACTGTGTTAAACAAAATGAAACCATTCTCTGCAGAAAAGCTCAAGTTGGATATGCTCCTGTGCACTGTGCCTCTCCAAGCAGGGAATATAGTATGCAGGGTTTCCCAACCTGTACATAACAAGGAACATTTTTGTCAAAGGCACGCCCATGAGACTTTGAGTAACACTCTCCTATGGTTAGAAACATTATGGGTGTTCAGTGGGGGTGGGGGGATGTTATTGGAAAGAGCAGGACGGTAAAGAAGTCTTCAAAGGAAGGAATTCAGTCCCCATCAATCCTCCAGTTCTTGCTGAACCAGAAATGCGAGTCACTCTAAAGCTGACTGAATTGTACAGCTTATTGAATTTACTTTGAACACTTCATTTGAAATTTGGCAACATCCCTGATTGTCAGAGGTTTTTAATCTGGTACAAAAGGTTACAGAGGAATGCTGCTGCCCAGATCTGGCAGCCTATGGAAGGCTTTTTAATTAACTTTAAAAGGTCTGTGTGAGTCCTGCACATAATAGGATATATAAAACACACACCCCCATCGCAGGAGTGAGGGAAGCAACTGGAGCTCCTCCAAAGTCATCTGACTATCATTTGGGGAAGAGTGAATTTCTTGTTTTGAAATTCAAGTTCATAAAGAATTAGATTTTTAAGAATAAAATAAAATGAAGCCTTACCAACATAAGCTACAGGATCAGTGGTGCCTTTATTACAATTAGGTTGTCCTTTCAGAATAAAATCCACACTGAGCCTTTTGTTCTTAAAAGGAGGCACCCGCCATGGATGAGTGACATGGGGGAAGAGAAGATCCTTACAAGAGAGATTATAAATAATGACACTGGAACACAATGACCTTAACACTTAAGGAAATCTCTTCAGGGAAGAGAAAACAGCAGGAAGTCATTCTAAGCACAGTCTGGTGACTCTCTAGCACTGTGGACATAATATGGTGACACTAGACTTAAAAGCTTGCACAATGACACCTGCTGGGTCCTGCTTTTTGCTCTTTGCCACAAATGAGTAGGTCCATTAGTCCTACCTTATCCCCACTGCCCCGAATGCCAGTGTAGGCATTCAACAAAGTATATGTTGTTGAGGATGGAGGTGGAAGGTTATTAGGTACAAAGGAGTCCATCTTGCCTTATAGGTGCCATACACTAACTAATGGCACCACTGGAGCTACAAGAGTTCATTCTGAAAAGCCACCTCATCCTAAATTCCCAATCTCTGGGCTATGAGCTTCATTTGGATGGAACTGGGGGAGGGAAATCTACTAATATGTGAGGCATATTAGTTTATTTAACTGGTCCACAGAGGACTTCATATATGGACTGTTAAATTTTTTCTAATTATTTGTAGAAGCTGTGGTAAGGAATAAACTCTTTAAGCTTAACTTAGTAAACTAAGTAATGTTTTTAAATGATCATATCTATTATATAGTGAATACTGAAATAAAAGCAGCAGCAGCTTCCCAAAATATTTGGATTTTTAAAATATTTAAAGCTGAAAAGGCTAAGAATTGCTGGTATAATCTTCCCATCATTTTCTGACAAATCTGCTCTGAAACTTCCCCACATACATGCTTTCTTAAATACCCCTCAGAAGGAAAATTCTCTGTGGCTGAGAGTAGGACACATCATTCAGCATTGAATTGTTCATCATTTATTGTATTAAACTAACGCTTGGAATTCAGCAGTTGTAGACTGCACAATAACTCAACTTCACAGGTTTCCTGCAAACGTGTTCACAGAGAGTATCATAAACTGAGGAAGTGTCTGGAAACATATGGGGAAAATAACCCTATTCACTACGGAGACTCGAGACTGCCTTTCAGATATTTCCCAATGCTGATTGGAAAAGTCACCCCTATGCTTCATACACTGAATAAATCATTATCTCTGGCAAACTGATTAGGAAAGATTGTGCTGAGGACTGCTTCTTCCAAGCAGAGGTGGTTTGTGTTTAACCTGAATCAAGACATTCAGTGCTGACACGAAAAAGTCCAAAGCTGCACATCAGCAGGCTTCTCTCATAATCACTTGAAACTCTCCTGTAGTTATTATCACAAGCCAGCTCTCGAGCACCAACTGCCATTTGCCTTGATGTAAGGAACTGCCTCATTTACTAGCCAGGGTGAAATTATCCACCCTCTGAGATCCTTACTAATTTTCTTACATAACCAGAAGAAACAGGTTGCCATTAAGACTCGACATTACAATTTTTCCAAAAAGTTATTTGTGTTATGAAATTATTTGAACCTGAAGTGAGACGCAAGTAAATTGAAGTCCCACACAAAGCCAAAAAAGGAAGAAAATGCTGAGGCAAACCTGGCAGGCCAGCTTCACACACCATGTGCAATTACTCCTGTTGGGCTCAGAGCTTGTGCTTGTATCACTGAACATGACTTCAGAAGGCTCCATGACATTTTCTAAACGTTTTGTTTGTTAGCAGAAAAAATAAGTCCCATCCTCCACTCAGGCTTCCTTGTCTCCTTAAAACTGCAGCTCAGTTTGATTTATATTTATAGATCAGTTTGACAAATATGAAATATCTAAACAAATAGGTATAGATACAAGTCTAGATAAACTGTTAAGTACATATCATAAATAAAATGTATACCAGTTTATTTATACATAGGCATTTGCATCTATGTTTAAAGGGATAACAAGTGCCATCTACACACATGTTATACATAAAGTGGACTTCAACACAGATTCAAATGCTTCTACTTGCAAATTAGCCAGGGTTTTGCTGCTCACCTGCCAACAGTTAGCAATAAAGCTCTCCAGTCACACAGCATTTTCTCCATGCCTAGGTTCAGAGCTAATGTTGAAATCTAGAAGCACACTCCCACTTTTAGGCATCTGATCTTGCCACTCCTCCACCTGGAACATTCATTCTTCAAATTCTCTTCACTGTTCCCTCCCTCATCTCCTTCAAAACTGGGTTCCAACATCATCTCAGTGAATCCTCCCGAAACCACCCTATTTAAAATTCCCTATTCACCTTTCCTGCTTTATTTTTCTCCAGAGCACTAACAACTCTCTAATATGCTATGCCATTTCTTTGTGTTTAATGACTATTTTGTCATCCCTCTCCCCCCACAAACGCACACACACACACACACACACACACACACCAAGCTCCATGAGGCCAAGAATTTGTATCTCTTTCATTCATTGCTATATTTCTAGCATCTATATGAGTGCTTAGCACATGATAGATGATGAGTCAGCATTTGTTGGGCAAGGAAGAGAGAAATAAGCAATGGCCAACTACAGAGATATAAAAGAGTAAAGCTATCTTCTAGATGTTTTTCAAATGTTAAAATTTCTCTTCATACTACCCATACTCAACACAGAGACTGACAAAGGGAATACTTGCTGAATAACTTTCACTATGTATGCCACGTTATTTCAAAACCAGGCCTACCCGGAGCAAAATTTGTAAATTAGAATTATGGTTTCATCACTGAAATCTCAGGTATAAGTGAATCGCCTACAATTAGACTACTAAAATTCTTAGACTTTAGCTCTCATCAGAATCCCCTGGAAGCTTGGTTAAAACACAGAGTGCCAGGTCATCCTCCAGAGTCTCTGATTCTACAGGTCTGGGAAAGGGCCTGAAAATTTGCATTTCTAACAAGTTCCCAGATGATACTAATACTGCTAATCTCGAGCCCATGCTCTGAGATTCGCCAGCCTGAATATTTCAGAGTGAACGTAGATTAACCATTGGTGTTTTCTCATCAGCTGTTTCCTGTGTATTTTTCTGGCAAAACCAGTCTTATTTTGTCTTCTTTCTACTCCTGGAGATAAACACATCTTAACACAATTGAGATATTGTTGGACTCCATCTCAGAACCTAATTTTTATATGTCTAGCTTTATGTAGAGAGAAGAGGGACCAATAAAATGACTGCTCAGCCAGCTCAGTAGATAAGTAACTGAAAGACCTTTTAATTAGTCTCTTTTTCACTTTCCTGTATCCTTCCTTTCCATTCCCAGTTCAGTGCCACACACAGAGGCTTGGTATGAAAAGGATCTAGTTCACCCTGGAAATTTCACCTGAATTATATGAGCTCCTCTGACTCCTGTGAAATAAAAAGGCTGGTATTCCTTCTCCTAAGTAGCAGACATTTTTGGTGCTCCACACCACAGACCCTCAGATACTTCTGATTTGGGAACTATCCCACCTCAATACCTGCTGAGGCTCTCTTATTTTCTGCATTAGGGTACTCTCAGAAATGCTGAGAAATGGTTCCATTTGTGCACAGAACAACCAGAAGTCGGGGGGCATCAGTGTTTCTAGAGACATCCCTTAAATAATTGGGGCAGTAGTATATGGATAAATGTCCCAGCATCTCCTTCTTTGTTGAGACAAATCTGAGCCACACTCAGATTCCTCTGATATCTCCAGAGGAATTGATCTCCAGTTGCGCACAGCAACAACCAGCTTGATGATGCACTTCATATTTGCTGTTTTCCTTTTCTGTTTCATTCCTCCTGCTCCTTCACTCTCAATATGTAGAATTATCCCTTGGGAGATAAACCTCCTGCAATGAAGTTCTCCTTACAGGCTCTGCTTTCAGGTAACCCAATTAAATACATTATCTTAGATTGGGTTCCCTGGAAGCCAACTCTGAGATAGTTTTGTACAAAGGACTTATTAGGGAGAAACCTCAAGAGATACATTTGTAAGGGGTGAGGAAGGCCAAACTGACCCACAAGGTGGTTGCAACTGAGACCTCAGCCAATCCTACAGGGTGCTCTGTAGAGCTGGCATGGCTCCTAAGAGTTGTCCCAAATCGAGGCAGGGAGCTCAGCCAGTCATTGGCCGTCTGCAATCAATATTCGCAGCAGCTTGGGTATGAGTGTGTTGGCTCTGAAGCGGTATCTAGACCGAGCAGTACAGAGTCCACTAGAGAGCTTTTGCATCGTTGCCTCATCCCTCCTTGGCAACTTTTGACAACCCTGCAAATTCAATCATCTCCGTTTTCGGCAGCTAGCCTTCACTTGGAGAAGAAACTTCCCTGTAGACTCAATGTTTAGAAAAAAATAAGTTACATTTGGCATACTGAGTAAATAAAGAAATCTAAAATCTCAAGTGAAAAAATTGGCTACAAGGTGCTAAACTTAAGTGCTCATATATAATTAAATTCCATCAATGATGTGAAGTTATATTCAAAACATATTTTCTCAGAAGGGTTTTACTTCTAAGCTGTGGTGGTTGGGGTTGTGGATGTTATTTTTTTTTTTCACATGCAGACTGAAGGCAAAAGTGTCTGTCAAGGCACTTGTTATAAAAGAGCAATTAAAACATCCTAGATCCAGTAAGAACCCTAGTGCTCCTGAAAATACTTCACTAATTACAGTCTTATTTAGTTGCAGGCCCAAACAAAAGCAAGCTACCTCATTTTTCAAATTTAAATAAAGAGCATTCAGTACTTAAGCACTCTCTTCAGGAGCAGGAAAGCGTGGCCGCCTGAATCTCACATTCTGTCCACAGTCACTGCTCTCTCAAGGAGCCAAGAGCTGCCCAGACTCCTCCAATGCCTGTCCTTCCTAGGATGGTGGTTTGTGTATACCTTCTACTTCCTTCTTTTGGAAATGCCCTCCTTTTTCATTGAACTTTTTCTTGAGATGATTGTAGATTCACATGCAGTTTTAAGAAATAATACAGAGATCTTGTGTACCCTTTACCCAGTTTCCCCCAGTACTAACATTTTGCAAGACTATAACAATCCACCCATCTTATTCAGCTTTCCCCAATTTTACTTGTTTGTGTGTGTTGGAGGGGGGTGTTTAGTTTTAGTACAATTCTGTGCCATGTGTAGGCCCGTGTATCCACCACCACAATCAACATACAGAACAGTTTCATCATAACAGGATACATCCTATTGCCCTTTTATAACCACAACTACCTTTTTCTAGCCCCACCCCAACCCATTCCTACCACCCATCTCAGTTCTTAATCCCTGAAAACCATTAATCTATTCTCCATTTCTAAAAATGTGTGATTTCAAAATTATTATATGCATGGAATCACACAGCATATAACCTTTGAGGATTGCCTTTTTTTGCTCAACGTAATTCTCCAGAGATTCATCCAAGTTGTTGCATATAGCAGGAGTTCATCCACTTTTATTGCTGAGTAGTATTCCATGGTATGGATGTACCATAGTTTGTTTAACCATTCTCCAGTCAAAGGACATGTGAGTTGTTTTCAGTTTGGGGCTATTAATAAATAAAGCTGGCTAAAAATATTCATGTAGAAGTTTTTGTATGAATGTACTTTTTTATATCTCTGGGATAAATGACCAAGAGTGTAATTGCTGGGTCATATGGTAATATCATCTTTAGTTTTTTAAGAAACTGCCAAACTGCTCTCCAGAGTAGCTGTATCATTTTCCATTCCCACCAGCAATGTATGAGTGATCTGATTTCTCTGCATCTTCACCAGCATTTGGTATTGTCACTATTTTTTATTTTAGCCATTCTGATAGGAACTTGGTGATATCTCATTGTAGTTTTAATTGGCACGTCCCTGATGGTTACTGACATGAACATCTTTTTATATGCTTATTCACCATCTGTGTATCCTCTTCCATAAAATGTCTGTTCTATTTCTTTGCTGAGATTTTATATTTTTTCATTTGTATGTTGCCTGAGGTAGCAGGGGAGACTTCCTCAGGTTAGGCAGCCAAGTATATCTGAATGGGTGAGGCTAGTCTTAGGTCCACAGGGGCAAAAAGGCTTCCTGGCACACTGGGCCACTTGTGCTGGCCGCTAGGTATCTCTCAGAAGAGGAGGGGAGTCTCAGGCTGGGCAGGGAAAGAGAACACCTCCTTTGACTACTTACTGTTCACAGCACTCCTTATCAATCCCCCTTACTGGTGATGCTGGGCTTACCTTCATTGTGAGAGGTCCTTCCATTTGATCCAGGGGTAGAACAAGCTTACCTTGGCTGCCTTCTGTTTCCAGGGTAGGGATACAGAAAGACCAGCCCTGGTAACCTTCGTCTGTTGGGTGAGGGGACATGAATGCTCTGCATCTATGTTGTTCTTTCAATTCCTAGTTAAGCACTTCTGAAAACCTAGGAAATAATGCAAAAAGCAACCAAAGGAGAAGTCAGAATGAAAGGTGTAACAGGAAGGTGAACTGGCGGCACTGGTACCCAGATGAAAAACATGAAGATAGACAGGGTAAGGTGGTTGGAAGGGGGGTTTTGAGGACTCATGGGTTCTTCAGACACCTAAGGAGAAAAGCAGCCCCAACCATAATTTCCCATGTCTACTTGCCACATCAGGGTAGGGTGCTCTATGTCCCTGCTCTGTCCACAAGGGATTGGATCAGGGCCCAGATGTGAGCTGAAGACAACCATATGTGGGCTAAGCAAGGAATCCAACTAGGGGGACCCTTATGGGCAAATAACCCACTCAAATTCTCTGCCTACCCAATTTCTGTTCTGGAACTTCAACAAGAATGAGATGGATTATTCTGCTCATGGCTATGGCCCTGAGCCATTTAGGACTATTCCGCAGGTTACCAATGAAGGCCCACAGCTCGTACTTCAGCCAAGAAAACTCAGTCCTCACAAGATTATGTTGCTGAAGGGGCAAATTCTTCTTCCGCCACAAATTCTCTGCACTCTCAGCCACAGATTACTTTTGGTAATGAGTATTTATTCTATCCATTCCCTGTGAGCCTCAGAAATTTGACCAGCTGGCCTAGAGCAACCTAGAATCATAGGAAAACTATGCCTTCTAGCAGGCACAGAGAAAAAGAAGAGTGGAAGTATATACTGAGGACTTACCAATTGATACAACTCTCTGCTAGCTTTAAAAGATAAGCAAGTCCTCCATCTCATTCCCATTCCTTCATTCCTCTTGCAAAGATGGGTCAAAATCTCAAGGCATTTCACTCACTCTGCTTGGTCAAATTGCAAGATTCTATATGGATCATAATTTCTAGGAGGCAGAGTCACTGTACTTTTTATATTATATCCTATCATATTTTTATAATATATCCTATTTCTTACCCCACTCAGAGGATAGGGCAGATTAAGACCAACTCTGCTAGAAGGATGGCAGGGGAGGGCAAGCAGGCCACCAAGTTCTCTTACCTGCCTACTATAGGGCATTAAGGATAAGCAGGCTTTTCCCCGTGTCTCATTTTCTGCAACTGCCCTGTTCTCTCTCTAGGCCAAGTATACCACCTCTCATCTGAACTATAGAGTACATCACTGATGGGTTATTAGGGAAAGGAGAAAGAACAAAAGAGGAAACAGGAAGAGCAGAGTGATTTTTAAAATTCATTGGATTATGTCTATGCTCTGCTGGCCTTTAAAGGTCAACATTGCTGGCTTTCTAATCTACTTTTATTATTACTGATGTGGGATCCTCTTCAGCACCACCTCCACCCCCGCTTTTGTTTTTATTTGAGACGGAGTTTCACTCTTGTTGCCCAGCCTGGAGTGCAATGGCGCGTTCTAGGCTCACCACAACCTCTACCTCCTAGGCTCAAGCGACTCTCCTGCCTCAGCCTCCTGAGTAGCTGGAATTACAGGCATGTGCCACCATGCCCAGCTAATTTTGCATTTTAGTAGAGATGGGGTTTCTCTATGTTGGTCAGGCTGGTCTCAAACTCCTGATCTCAAGTGATCCACCCACCTCGTCCTCCCAAAGTGGTGGGATTACAGGCATGAGCCACTGCACCCGGCCCCTGCTTTTTTTTTTTTTTTTTTTTCTAGTCACAAGCCGCAGAAATCAACCCTGGCTAACTTCAGCCAAAAAGACTTTTCAGAATTGAAGGAAAATCTCAATAAGTAGTCCTTGGGAAGAGAAGGAGATCCAGTGACTCTAGAAAGCTCAGACAGAAACTTTAGAATGGTGAAGACATCAGAACAGCTCATTGTTGACGGTTTTTTGTCCTTAGGTCACTCCACTTAAGACTCAAATCCTCGAGACACACACTCTGATTAGCCTAGCTTGTGTGATGACCCCTTGGCCACTGGGACCGTATCAAGTGGGGGAAGAGTGTGGGTCTAGTTTTCAAAAAAGGAGTCACCCCTCACACTTATCATAGTCTCAAAGGCCCTGCCCCATCGCCCAACCATCAGCTGTGCCATTTGCCTCATTCTCCCCACCAGGTTCCAAGGCCTGCAATTCATCAAACCCATCCTTGACTCCAAGCCTTCCACTTACTATTCCCTCTACATGTGATACACTTTATTCCAGTCTTCACCTGACTGACTCCTGCTTACCTCTAAGGCCCTCTCATGAACAGTAGCCCTCACCTCCATCCCCAATCTACATAAGATTCTGCACTTGTTTTTCAGAATATGTATTCCAATTATCATTATCATTATCATTATGTGCTGCTCTGTTTAATGTCTGTCTCCCTACCAAGCTATAAGCTCCATAATAGAAGGCATTGCATCTATCACATCCTCAACTTTTCCCCTATTGCCTGACAGGTAAGGTAGCACTTAGCTACCTTAAGGAACACAAGGGAAGTTTCCTTCTCTCCTCTGGAATACAAAGTAGGAATTAGAACACTCTTTTCTCTTTGTGAGATAAGATTCTAATTTGGAAGGAGACCCATTAGGTCTGTAGCCAGGACGTTGAAGTCCAGTGTGCCGCCAGGTTTCAGTATTGGTGTTTGGAGAGAAAGCCACAGTTCACCCAAAACTACTGTTTTGCCAGTATTTGCTAGCCTTTTTCTCAGGCATGTAATTTCTCTAAGCATTTGAGTAGGAGTAAGAGATGGAGGTAGGATTACAAATTTCTAATGTCACCTCATAACATCGCATATCACTACAATTTCTATCATTTGTCTTTGAATGTTTTTATAGTAAACATAAAGACGGAGTAAGGGAAAAAATCCATTCCCTCTGTGGTACTGTTTCTAAACAGGGGATGAATAAATGTATATATAGTTTCTCAATAATGCTCAGTGAGAAGTGAGGCCTTATCTAAGGATGTTATCATTTAAAGAGAGAGTTATAATTTTAATGGCAGTACTAGTATTAAGTTGGTGGCTTCTGTTCCCTGGACTTGAGTCCTGGCTCAATTACCTAACTGTGTGACCTGAACACTTTACTTAACCTCTATGCTCCCCAGTTTCTTTAAATATAAAATGAGACTAAGGGGTTGTTGTAATATCTACCTTGTAAATATTAAATTACTTGACAGGTGTGCCTGGTCACTAGGGAACAACAGTAAATGTTAGTTGGCCATTATCATCAACCTAATGTAGTGTGTATGGTCACATGTGTAGTAGACTGCCTTGATGAGTTTGAGGGCCTGTGAAGGTAGGCTTGAAGGTAATATGAGGCAGGAGCTGAACTCTTCTGCTTTAGAAATTAATAGAAATGTGGGTGTTCAGAGGCTAGATACCACATAGGAGAGATGGGAGAACATACAAGGTAAGAAGCAGCCATTCCTATCACTGGGAATTTCTCACTAGCTGAAAGACTTGTAAGAATATGAATTTATAGTAGCCAATTTAATGCAGTTTGCTGTGGTGGTTGAGACCCCAAAAGGCTGCTACACAACTAAACCTTGGGTGGGTGATGCTTTGGGGAAATCAAAAAAGGAAGACCTTTTACTACGGGGGGTCAGAGTTGGAATGTCAGAAAGGGCAATAATCACAGAGCACAGAATGACCTTCAAGAATAATCAAGAGCCTGGGGCTGCCAAAAAAACAGGGAAGTACCTCGGACTCAGGAAATGTAAGCTTCTCCTCCAGAAAGGGCTGTTGGACTTCTAGCCAAGTGAGGGGTGATCAATTCGTGAGATAATGAAAGTTCATCTCTACTGTGATCTTACTGTCCCTATGCTGTCCCTTTAGTATTAATTAGGTGGGGGTTACCCTCTTCCTCTGAATGAAAGTGCCTGCAGGCCTCTGAATTTTCTGCTTACTCTAAGGTAAAAGCATCCTTTCCTTACTTTGCATCCCCAAAGTCTCAATTCAAACATTGGAATGTCTAGTCTAAGTTAGGAAACAAAACTATGCACTTAATTTAACTTTGTAAGTTTTGAGGTCACATTATCACTTCTGCCACATTCTATTGGCCAAAGTGAATCACAAGGCCAGTCAAAGTTCAAGGGAGGGAAAATGAAGTCTACCTTTTGGTAGGAGGATAGGCAATGTCACATTGCAAAACAGCATGTGGGATAGGAATGGTTGCAGCCATTTTTGGTGACAACCTACTGTTCAGTGTTACAACCTTGAATAAAAAAGGGTCTTTGCCATTCAGCTCAGCATCCTCTAGAAATACTCTAGTTTAGGCACTACATTGTGTAAAGGGTTACTGGTAAGCAGGAACATCACAGAAGAAGAATTGCAATTGGTCAATAAACAGAAAAGAATGCTCAACGCCATTGGTAATGAAACCCAAAATAAAGGGCATTTTTCACCTACCGAAGTAGCAAAGAGTTTAAAACCTGTAAATACTTGAATGTAAAGGATGTCAACTATTTGAAAACAACTCAAAGGCTAGATTTGATCCATAGTAATTTCAAAATATGTTGAGGTTCACATCTGAATACCACATGATAGGAATGCAGAATGAAGTCACCAGAACTAGAAATGGAGCCCCGGAGAGCTCCTAAAAACTAAATCTCAATTCGCCTATGCTATTTTCTGCTACTTCTGCATATCAGTCTACTTACAAGCTTACAAGTATGCCAAATTACCAAGAATACTTGAATAGTAGATGATTTATATTGTCTTTACATTTTTTTATATTTTTCAAATGCTTTCTTTCTAAATATTTTCCTTTTATACTCAGCTAAAAACAGTACAGATGAGGCCCAGGATTTAACACAATATTCCAATTAGGGCTTCTTTCATTTTTTTTTAATAACATAAACACATTCCACATCAAGATCTTCGTACTTGCAGTTCGCTCTTCCTAGAGTGCTCTTCCCCCGCAAATATCCACTTATCTTTTTTACTGTCCTCAAATTTTGTCCAGATGTTATCTTCTCAGTGAGCCCTCTCTGGCTGACCTATCTAAAATTGCAAATAACCCCTTCTACTTATGGTACTGTCTTCCCCCCTTCTCTGTTTATTTTTTTCCATAGCTCTTATCTCTAATTGCTCATATAACTTATGTATTTGTGTATTGTCTCCCCACCCCACCCCCATAGAATTTGAGCTCCATGGGGATAAGAATGTCATATCCCCAGAGCCTAGAACAGGGCCCTGCTCATAGTAGGTCTTTAATGTTTGTTGTATGAATAAATGAGCCTTAAGAAAATGAAAGTCAATCCAGAGCAGGGCCCAGAGAGTATGTGGCTACATGAGACTTGCATCCCACATTTCTCTTCATTCAAGCTTCAATCACTTCAGCTTTCTGAAATATAACACTACACAGCTACTTCTTATTAAATCTGTTGTCTGTGAAACTCACAGACCTTTTGCACAGGAACTACTCTCATATCCTGTCCTGGTATAAATTGTGGCTATATACTTATTTTCATTAAATTTTAAGTTCAAACCCCTGTACTTATTTTGCAAGGGTTGACCATCCTTCTAGCTGATCAAAATCTTTTTGAATCTTGATTCTAATAGCTCTTATATCAGCTATGTCTCCCAGTTTTGTATTTGCAGATTTGATGAGTGTCTGAAACATTTTCATTGCGTCTTTGTGAGGCAGAGCCCAGTGAACATGTGGAAGGTGTTGAATAAATGTTGGCTTGTACCAGATAATTTATTAATACACACATTCTCTCACTTAATCCTTTCAATCATCCTGTCAAATTAATGGTATCTACAACTTACAGGTGCAAAAACTGAGGCTTAGATAAGAAAGAAACTTGCTTAAGGCCTCACATGTAGCAAGTGGTGGTACCAGGATTCCTACTTGGGTCACCAAAATCCACATACAGCTGTGACCTAAAGACCATCTCATCTGTATGGCCAACAGAAACCCTGAAGTACCAAAAGAGGGTTGCTTGCTTCTATATCAATTGCAGTTGCAAGCACGCCACATAAAGCAATACTCCTATGCCAGTAACTAATCCTCAGTGTGCATCAGCGTCACCTCGGAAGCTTTAAAAAAAAAAACACAAATAGATGCCCAGATTCTACTCCCCAGAAATTCTGATTTAAATGGTCTGTATTAACACCTAGGCAACCTATTTTATAAAAGCTTCCCAAGTGATTCTATTGTACAGCTAAAGTTGAGAACCACTGCATATAAACAGTGGAGTAGAGAAAATGTAAAACTTCCAACATTTAATTATTTATAAATTAGAAAAACACTACATCTGCAGAACTTCCCAGATGTTCTCAAAACTCCAGGCCTGTGTTATACATATATCTGTCATCGAAACGAAAACTCCTTCTTTTCTTCCCTCTCTTAACACATTCCCCTTCTGGATTCCCACCAGCACTTCCCCTGGGGTGGTCTAAACTCCTCTCATCTCCTTCCCCTACTATATACATGTCTCTGCCAAGGTCAGCCTTATGCATCCACCTGCAAGTGTTACCATACGAGGGTGAGTCCCAGGCCAACTCCTCTGATACCCTTGAAATTCTTCCTTAGGTAGAACTGTAATGTCACTTGGTTTTCTTCCAAGATTTAACAAAATATATTATGCTTTTGTATCTAAATTATGCAGAGAAGCAAACATATATACCAGTGGATGTTAAATGAACAGATCTACTTCATCACTGTCTTTGTACTTTTATTTTACTTTTCTGCACAGACCTGTTTTATTCCTCATATGTTTAAGTCTACTTATTTCTAAAATACCATTTGAATTTGAACATGCTTATATATTTGATGATCACTTTTACCTTTTTACTGTTTTAGACCTTAATTTTGTTTCCCTCAGCCACAATCACCTCTCACTGCATTTTCAACTGTGAATCACACAGTCAGAAATCTAAAAACGTGACGTAGAGTAACTTCAATTTTTGTAAACATTGAACTGATCCAGCTATGAAATAATAATACAAAGAACAATTTACAACTTCACATTACTAGAAATGTATTTCCCTAAGGTTTTTGCTTTGTTTTGTCTGTGCTTTCATTTTTCTTTTCTTCCCCACTCTTGTGAAGCATCAAATCCCCAGCCAGGTGGCTTTTAAATGGTCAATTTAAACCTACTGCAAACATGTTTATGTTTAATGTTAGTGGACTCTACCTTTATGGAGTGAGCAAATAAAGGCCTTCAGAGAATGCAAAGGAACTACAGTGAACATCAATCAAAATTCTCTAAATAGTAGCATGCCTTTAATATACTTTCCCACTTGAGAATATCAAACTCTAATACCTGTAATGTTGAGAATTTAGCCATGCATGTTCTATGTTGTGGGAATTGTAGAAAGTTGTGCCTCACTTTACTCAGCTGAAGAGTAAAAAAAAAAAATTATCCCAAATACAATCTGATGGAAAGGAGGAGCCAAGTATATAAATGCCTTTTTCTTAGACCTTCCTGACTCTCCATTGAGGATCAATCAAACACAATCATTTGCAGATTTTCTGTTCAAAAATGTGTTCTCTCAGGGACTCCCCTCTTTGACACATCTTTCTTCTCAGCACAGTTCCCCATGCACATCACACACATTATCCCAAGGTTCTCATACTGGTCCCTTGCCAAAGTCTGCCTGGCCCAGTGTATTCCACCTATCAAATCTTTCATTCAATTAATTCATTCAAATAGCTGCCATTAGCCATCCAGTAAGTACAGAATAATGGGCTAGGAATAGAATATATGTAACAACAATAGCTCCCTGGCCCTTTATATAATTAGTGTGGTGTAAGGATTTAAGACCTTGTAAGTATGTTATCCACATTTTATAGATGAGGAAATGGAGGCTTAGAAAGGTTACCTCACCAGCCCAATGTCACACACAGCTAATAAGTGGTAGAGTGGGAAGGAGCCAAGGTCTGCCTTACTCCAAAGATTTCCTTCTGACTCTCTCAAATAAACTGTTTCCCCTGTAACTACAGAAAGGCAAAAATATGGAGACAATATTCCTAGAAATTTAAATAGGGTCCCTAGTTCATACTGCTTTAAATTCCAGGTTAACATGTCCATTTCATTGATAAGATTAACAGGTCTTTGGGAATTAGGTCTTTGTAAGCCTTTGAGTAGAAAAGTGTTGTGTTTAAATGCTGTTTTATACAGCCTAATCTAGCAGTGGCCTGCAGAGTGAACTAGAGAGGAAAAATAGGTCTGAACAGAGACCAATTAGCAGGCAGCTGATATAGAAGCAAGGACATAGCCTTTGGGGGTGATTAGATCTAGGTTTCAATCCCAGGTCACCAAATACAAGCAGTGTGATCTTGGACACCTCACTTAACCTCTCTGAACCCCACTTTCCTCCTCATTATCTCGTAAAAGAGGGAGAGCGGCCCCTACTTCACAGAGCTATTGAGAGGATTACATGAGAAAATGTATGTAAGCCTCCTAACATAGTGCCTAGCACAAATGGCAGATGTGATGGCATATTGAAAGAAGGTAGTGGTAAAGAGAAGACATGGAACTGGACCAACTATGAAAGACAAATCAAACATATTTAATAATTCAATAAATGATTGATGAGAAGGTTGAAGGAGAGGAATAAAGCAGAGAGGACTCAGGTTTGGGCTTCAATGAGCCCCACCTCAGTAACACATTCTAGTAATGAATACCATAATGCTAGTCAGAACAGGATTGGTCACCTGTATAGCACTTTTGAGTTTCCAAGAGCCTACTCAAACCTCTTAATTTATTTTACTGTAACGTTGTGACCCATACTAGCTTAACAAGATAACCTGTTCTGGGGAGAGCCTATGAGTAAGAGGGCTGAAGTGATCTCTAATATGTCATTGCTACAAATAAAAAAAATGGGCAAAGATGTGCTAATCTAGAATAATCTCCAAGATACATTATTAAGAGAAGAAAAGCAAGGTACAAAACAATGTGGTCCTATTTATGTTTTTTCAAAAAAAAGATGAGATAAATATACCTGTATATACATCAAAAATTTGTAGAAGTATTCTGAAAATGGCTAACAGGGTTATTTGCATGATGAGATGGGGGTTAAAGAAAAAAATAGTTTATATAGCAGTTTTCATTTTATAAAGTCTTATTCTGCTTGAAATATTTATTGTGCAAATGTATTAGTTTTATGCTAAAGAAGAAAGTAGTTTTTTAAAACCCCTATCATCCTGTGAAGTCCTGCAGGCTGAAAACACTCCATCAAGTCCAACATCTTAAATTAAAGAGACAGATGCACTTCTTGCCCAAGTCGATGATTGTGTTTGTATTCTCTATGTTATTAGGTGGTTGTTTTCCTCCAGAGGAATTTTATTTGATTTTAAATTAGAGATAAGTGAGCTATACTCATGGGGCTATTGTATTGATACAAAGTTCTGAAACTGAATGCCTATTGGCAAAGGCAGCCTCATTGATAGAAACCATGAGCAAATTTCTGTCAAGATGGCTGAATAGTAGTACTGACAACAACAGTATTAATAGTAACAACATCAGATAATCTTTGCATGTGCCCAATGTGTACCCTGCAGGGTTCTAGATGTTTTGCCTGCCCAATATGTACCCAGTAGAGTTCTAGATGTCTTGCATGCATTATCTCATCTAATCTTTTCAACACCTTTGCAAGGCAGATATTATTAATTTCATTTCAGAGATGAAACCAACTATTACCTTCCTAGCTAATGAATCCCTTCAATTAACTTTTCAAATGTTTTAATTTGCTATAGCTAAAACCACATTTAGGAGTTATGCTTAATTATAACCATAGTTTTGAGGACTTGGCACTTCCCTAAGACCCCAGGCCCTATGACATACCAACATGTTCAGGAGCTCCTCTCTGCAAAAATTTATTTCTGGGAGCCTTTAAAGTCAAATATGGCATTTGGATAATTACTGAACCCTCCTGTCCTCAAATCCTTCATCTCTAAAATGGGAATAGAAATTCTCTCCTAACCTACTTAAGAGGTCGTCAGAAGAATTAAATAGAGTAATTAAATGAAAAATTCAAGTACAGTGGTGGAATAAGGGAAGTCTTTGGCTTTTCTTCATACATAGTAAGATTATAGCCCAGCCTGGCCAACATGTGGAAACCCCGTCTCTACTAAAAATACAAAAATTAGCGAGGTGCAGTGGCACACACCTGTAATCTCAGCTACTCGGGAGGTGGAGGCAGGAAAATCACTTGAACCTGGGAGGCAGACTGCAGTGAGCAGAGATCACGCCACTGCACTCCAGCCTGGGCAACAGAGCAAGACTCCATCTAAAAAAGGAAGGAAGGAAGGAAGGAAGGGAGGAAGGGAGGGAGGGAGGGAGGGAGGGAGGGAGGGAAGGAAGGAAGGAAGGAAGGAAGGAAGGAAGGAAGGAAGGAAGAAAGAAAGAAAGAGAAAGAGAAAGAAAGAGAGAGAGAGAAAGAAAGAGAGGGAGGGAGGGAGGGACAGAAAGAAAGAGGAAGGAAGGGAAGGAAAGGAAGGAGGAAATAAAGAAAAAAAAAGAAAAGAAAGAAAGAAAGAAAGGAAGGAAGGAAGAGAGAGATTTATAGTCAACCATAATAAACTCTGAATAAATTTACTTCAGAAAGTCAGACTTCTAGTGCAAGTATGAGGTTCAAGATGGCTGACTAGAGACATCAGACACCAGCCCTCTCCAAAGAGAACCAAAATTATGAATAGACAATCATACCTCCAATAGACCATCTAGGAGAAAACACTAGAGTCCAACAGAGAACTCATGGGAAACACCTGAGGCACAGAAGGAGGAGGAAGCAAGTGGCCAATTCAGCTGAGACCAGCAGGTAGCCCAGAAGGACTTAGAATTACAGAGACAGTGTATGTAAAATAGCTTCAGAGGTCCACATCCCTGCCATGAACTGCTGCAATCTAAACTACAGGAAAGCTCCTCTGCTCACACAAACTCTGATACTAACGTAGGTATTGATTTGCTAGACCTCACAAGTACATTACGCCAGACACGGAACTCACACTGGGTCACTTACTTCACTCCATCCAGACCTGAATGGCTACAGCAGGGTAACATTTTGGGAATGCAGCCATCACAGAACTGCATCGTGCCCTAGGAACAATAGCCCCCATATCTCCACATCTCAGAATCCCCCACTGACATCCCCCAGTGTCTACTTGGAAGGCTACTGCAGCACAGCAGTGGCTGGACCCAAAGGTGCTGCAGGGTCCCCAGTGCCTTAGCCCACAGGGAGCTACTCCCTGGGGAAAGAATGGTACACACAGCTCACCATAAGGCAGTCTCTGGGACAAAGAAAACCAGTGTGTGCCTTCCAGAGACTGAGAGCATCCTGTTTGAGATGTAAGAAGTGACTCCACCATCAAGAGCAGCGCAAACTCTGTGCTCAGCTTTGCAAGCAAAGAGTGAAATCCCCTTCCACTGGCAGAGTGGCCTGTGTGCTTCACAGAGAATGGGACCCCTCTTTTCCCTCTGCCCACCTGTTCCTGCCACCAGAAGCTGGGGAGGGCAAGCCAGAGGGCCACCTCTTTAAGATGGTGAATGGTGAGTGTTACCTCACTGGTGGAGTGGCCTCTGTGCCCAGACTCCGACTTGAAGGCAGGGTCTCTCCTTTTCTCTGCATCATGTTGCAACACTGCTGCCACAGAGAGAAAGAGCCTAAAAACAGCATGTCTGATAGTGTTTGGGGCAACTCTGCACTGCAGCCACCATCAACACCAGGCCACAAGGCTTGGGACACAGAAGGTGGTCAAACCACTGCTACTATCATCACCCACAGCACGCCAACTGCCCAGGGACCCAAGAACCCACTCATCTACCCAGCCCAGTACTGCCACTACTGGCATATGACCAAGCCACCTGAAGGCCCAATAATTGGCCCACCAGTAACCACCAATACAAATGCCAATGTATAGCACCCTGGTGCACAAAGACGTGCATGCTCACCCATGACTGCCACCATAGGACCTGAAAATTGGTCTACCTAGCTTCCCAGTACCCAACATGACTTCACCACAACCTCCAATAATAACTTCACCCTAACCCTCCAAGTAAATCACAGAAAGCACTAACACTTGTTACAGCCAAAGAAACCATGGAGACTACACTACTGCATACACCCAGAATCAAAGCCAAAGGGTCCAACCAAACCAACACCACAAATACATCTTCAGGAAAAAGTCCTCCCCTATGAAAGCAAATTCAAAAATAGGAAGAAGTGACTGTTACACTACATGCACAGATATCAATGTAGGGACACAGGAAACATGAAAAGCAAAGAAATATGACACCTCCAAGGAAACACAATAATTCTCCAGCAGTAGGTGTTAATCAAGCAGAAACATTCTAGATTCTAAATGAAGAATTTAAAATATTGATTTTAAAGAATCTCAGTGAGATAACAGGGAATTCTGAAAAACAATACAAAGAAATAGAGAAACACAATTCAAGATATGAATGAGAAATTTACCAAAGAGACAGATTTTTTTAAAAGAACCAAATAGCAATTTTGGAACTAAAGAAATCATTGAAGAAAATACAAAATACATTTGAAAGCCTTAGCAAAAGGCTAGATCAGGCAGAAAAAAAATAATCTCAGAACTTGAAGAAAGATCTTTTGAAATAACACAGTTAAATTTTTCAAAAAAATTTTTTAATGAGCAAAAACTTTATGACATATGGGACAACATAAAGCAACTGAATATAGGAATTCTGTATCCCTGAGGGCAAAGAGAAAAATGAAAGGATTAGGAAATCTACTTGATGAAATAAAAGATAAAAACTTCCTAAGTCTAGCAAAAGATTTAGACATTCAAATACAGGAGGCCCAATGATCCCCAGGAAGACACAATGCAAAAAGCTCTTCCCCATGACACATTATAATCAGATTGCCTAAAATGAAAGATAAAGAGAGAATTTAAAAAATGGCAAGAGATAAATGTCTCACTACTTATAATGGAAACCCCATCAGACAAACAGAAGATTTCCCAGCAGAAACCTTACTGGAGAAAAGAGAATAGGATGATACATATATTCAAAGTGCTAAAAGAAGTAAACTGTTGTGCAAGAATACTATATCCAACGAAATTATCCTTCATAAATTATCCTTCTTTTACCCTTTGTAAATGAAAGAGAAATAAAGTATTTCCCTTCAGCAAATACTGAAGGAACCCATCACCACTAGACCAGCCCTATAAGAAATGCTCAAGACAGTCCTAAACTTGCAAGCACAATGATGACATTTACCATCATGAAACACACAAAAGTATAAAACTCACTGATAAAGCAATCATACAAAGGAGGAAGAGAAGGAACTCAAATAGTACCACTACAGAAATCCACCAGACCACAACAAATGATAAAAGAAAAAGAAAGGAACAAAGAATATATGAAACAACCAGAAAACAATTAATAATATGACAGAACAAAGCCTTGCATATCAATAATAGCCCTGAATGTAAACAGATTACATTCTCCACTTAAAAGATATAGAACGGCTGAATTGATTTTTAAAAACATAAGCCAACTATATGCTGTTTACAAGAAACTCAGTGTACCAGAAAAGACACATAAAGACTGAAAGTAAAGGGATGGATAAAATATATCCTATGCAAATAGAAACCAAAACAAGCAGGAGTAGCTATACTTATATCATATCAGATAAAACAGACTTTAAGTCAAGAACAGAAAAAAAAAGAAGGAAAAAAAAGACAAAGAAGGTCATAATAAACGGATCAATTTAGGAAGAGGATATAACAATTCTAAATGTATATGTACCCAACACAGGAGAACTCAGATTCATAAAGCAAATATTACTAGCTCTTAAGAGAGAGAGACACACACACAGCAACACAATAATAGTGGGGAACTTTCACACCGAATCTCAGCATTAGAAAGATCTAGACAGAAAATCAACAAAGAAACATTCCATTTAAACTGGACTTTAGATGAAAATGACCTGACAGACATTTATAGAACATTCTATCCAACAAATACAGAATATACATTATTTTCATCAGCACATGGAACATTTTCCAGGATAGACCATATGTTATGTGACAAAACAAGTCTCAACAAATTTTTAAAACTTGAATCATATTAAGTATATTTGGAGACCACAATGGAATAAAACTAGAAATCATATGAAGAAGAACTTTAGAAACCACACAAAAACATGGAAATTAACAACATGCTTCTGAATGACCATTAGGTCATAAAAGAACTTAAGACAAAAATCAAAATATTTCTTGAAACAAATGAGAATAGGAACATAACATATCAAGTCTCCTGGATATAGCAAAAGCAATGCTAAAAAGGACATTTATAGTATGAAACATCTACATCAAAAAAGAAGATTACAAATTAATAATCTAACAATGTACCTCAAGGACCTAGAAAATCAAGAACAAATGAAACCCCAAATTAGCAGAAGAAAAGAAATGATAAAGATCAGAGCAGAACTCAATGAAATAGAGACTGAAAAAATACAAAGGGGTCAAAGAAATGAAAACTTTGTTCTTTGAAAAGATAAACAAAATTGATAAAACACAAGTTAGACTAACTAAGAAAAAAGAGAAAAGTTGCAAATAAATAAAATTAGAAATGAAAAAAGACATTACAACTGATACCACAGAAATATAAAATATCATCAGAGTCTATTATGAGCAACTGTATGCTAACAAACTGAAAAACCTGAAGTGAATGGATAAATTCTTGAACACATACAACCTACCAAGATTGAATCAGGAAGAAACAGAAAACCTCAACAGATCAATAATGAGTAATGAGATTGAATCAGTAATAAAAAGTCTCCCAACAAAGAAAAGTTTAGGACCATATGACTTCTACCAACTTCTGCTACTGAATTCTACCAAACTTACAAAGAAGAACTAATACAAAATCTTCTCAAATAATTCCAAAACATTGAAAAGAAGGAAATTCTCTCTTACTAATTCTATGAGGCCAGCATCACCCTGATAACAAAACCAGACAAAGATGCGGCAAAAACAAAACAAAACAAAAAACTATAGACCCATATCCCTGATGAACATGGACACAAAAATCCTCAACAGAATACTAGCAAACTGAATTCAACAGCATATCAAAAAGATAATAAACCATGATCAACTGAGATTTATCCCAGGGATGCAAGGGTGGTTCAACATATGCAAATCAATAAATATGATATATCACATCAACAAAATGAAGGACAAAAACCACATGATCATCTCAATAGATACAGAAAAAGCATTTGATAAAATTCAACATCCCTTCGTAATAAAAACTGTCAACAAACTAGGCACAGAAGGAACATATCCCGAAATAATAAAGGCCACATACAACAAAACCACAGCTAATGTCATACTGAATGGGGAAAAGCTGAAAGCCTTTCTTCTAAGAACTGGAACAAGACAAGGATGCCCATTTTCATAATTGCTATTCAACGTGCTACTTAAAGTCCTATCTAGAGCAATCAGGGAAGAGAAAGAAATAAAAAGCAACCAAATTGGAAAAGAGGAAGTCAAATTATACCTTTTTGCAGATGACATAATCTTATAGCTAGAAAAACCTAAAGACTCCACCAAAAAACCCTTAGGTGTGATAAATGAATTCAGTAAAGTTGCAGGATGCAAAAAATAAACATACAAACATCAGTAGTGTTCTTATACACTAAAAATGATCTAGCTGAGAGAAATCAAGAAGGCAAGTCCATTTATAATAGCTACAAAAATATACCTAGGAATATACTTAACAAAGAAGATTAAAGATTTGTACAAGGAAAACTACAAAACACTAATGAAAGAAATTGAAGATGACACAAAGAGATAGAAAAACATCCCGTGCTCATGGACAGAAAAATTAAAATCATTAAAATGACCATATTACCAAGGCAATCTACAAATTCCATGCAATCCCTATTAAAATGCTAATGTGGTTCTTCACAGAATTAGAAAAAAAAATCCTAAAATTCCTATGCAACCAAAAAGAGCCCAAATAACGAAAGCAATCCTGAGCAAAAAAGAATAAAGCTAGGGCATCACATTACCTGACCTCAAAATATCTTACAAAATAATAGTAACCTAAATAGCATGATGTTGTTATGAAAATACACACAAAGATTAATGAATCATAATAGAGAACCCAGAAATAATGTTACATATTTAGAGACAACTAGTCTTTGACAAAGCCAACAAGAACTTACACTGGAGAAATGCCACCCTCTGCAATAAATAGTGCTGGGAATATTGGAAAGCCACATGCAGAAGAATGAAACTGGACCCCTATCTCTCACCATACACAAAAATTAAATCAAAATGGATTAAACACTTAAATGTAAGACCTGAAACCATAAAAATACTAGAAGAAAATCTAGGCAAAACTCTCTTGTATATTGGTCTAGGCAAAGAATTTATGATTAAACTCTCAAAAGCACAGGCAACAAAAACAAAAATAGACAAGTGGGACTTAAACTAAAAAGCTTCTACACAGCAAAAGATATAATCAACAGTGTGAAGAGTCAACCTGTTAAATGGGAAAAAATATTTGCAAACTAATCACCTGACAGGGAACTAATATTCAGAATATACAAGAAACTCCAACAACTCAACAGGAAAAAAGCAAGTAATCCCATTAAAAGGTAGGCAAATAACATGAATAGACATTTCTCAAAAGAAAACATACAAATGACCAACAGGTATATGAAAAAATTCTAAACATCACTTATCAGCAGAGAAATGCAAACCAACACCACAATGAGATGTTATCTTACCCTAGTCAGAATGGGTATTATTAAAAAGGCTATTATTGAATGGCTATTATTAAAAATAACAGATATTGGAAAGAATACAGAAAAAAGGGAACTCCTATATACTGTTGGTGGAAATGTAAACTAGTACAGCAATTATGGAAGCAGTATGTAGATTTCTCATACAATTACAAACAGAATTACCATTCTATCTAGCAATCCCACTACTGAATATCTACTCCACTTGATAGAAAAGAAATCAATATACCAAATGTATACCTGCACTCACATTGTTTACTGCTGCACTCTTCACAATAGCAAACACATGAAATCAATCTAAATGTAAAACAACTGATGAATGGAAAAGGAAAATGCCATGCATATATATTTATAAATATATATATAAAATGGAATACTATTTGGCCATAAAAAATAACAAAATCATGTTATTTGCAGCAACATAGATGGAACTGGAGGTCATTACGTTAAATAAGCCAGGCACAAAAAGACAAACATCACATGTTCTCACATATATGTGGGTGCTAATAAATTTAGTCACATGGAGGTGGAGAATATAAAGAGAGATAACAGAGACCAGAAAGGTTGAGTCGGGGGAAGGGGACAGGAAGAAGAGAAGTAGGTTAAAGGGTATAAATATACAGTAAGATAGAAGGAATAAATCCAATATTTAATAGCAGAGTACTTAACAAAAATGTATTATACTCAAGTGGTAGACACTCTAAATACCCTGACTTGATCACTACACATTATGTATATGTAACAAAATTTCACATGTACCCTATAAATTTGTACAATTTTTTAAGTTAGTGCTGGAAAGATCCTAGAAACCATGTATCCCTGACTTTAAAGATGAGATTCGTTGCATGAAAAAAGCCATAGTAACTTATCTAACATCACACAGTAGAGTCAGCCTCAAATCCAAGTCTTTCAAGTCAATATCTCAGACACTTTCAACTTCCTTGGCTGTCTCCCCTTGCATTCTCATCACTGCCATCTAAATCCTTACTGTGCCGTGTGCTGTTTTAGTGAACAGATCTCTGCAAGTCAGAAATTCTCCTTTGTCCCTCAGTTTTTTCATCTGTGAGATGAGTAATGAAGACTTTCATGGCTCTATTAGGGTATGTCCTGTAGCCAGTCAGTAGCAGAGTTGGGACTAGAAGTCAGGTCTCCAGCCCCCAGGGCTCTTTCTGCCATCCCCAGTAGTCATTGCTCCCTCAGTAGAGTGAGTTCTGTTAATAAGATGAATAGGCAGAGAACAATCTATCTAATAATTGAAATTGCCATCTGAGGAAGCATCTTAGCACCAACAGCACCAAAAATGTCTCAAATTCCACTATCAGGAATTCATTTCTTTGAGTATTCTCTGTTAATGTGCAAGTATCTTTGAAAGAGGGAGCAACAGTGACCACTTCAGGCCATTAACTCTCAAGCAAATGAAATTGGGAATTGGATACCAGTTTTGAGTTTGACTTGAGTTGAGATCTAGCCTCTGCCACATTCCAGCTGTGTGCATTTGGGAAAGATATCAAACTACTCCAAGCTCAATTTCACACCTATAAAGTGGATATAATAGTACTCATCTCAGCAGGGTGGACTGAGGAGAATTATGAGGAGGGTTGGGTATGTATGGGGTCTGACTAGTTAGCACTAAGTAAATGATGCTGTCATTACTATTATTACTGATGTTACGTTTTAAGTTGTTTTGTAAAAGTATGACAGAGTACATGAAAGACAGTGAGATCATAGATTTGACGGAGTGAAGAGGATCAAGAACATCAGAGTACAGCAAGACACCAGGCACAGAATCAGGCTCAAGATTCTGATAAAGGACAATTTTTAAAAGAAGATATAAACATAACTCTCTTATAGAATGAACACATGTTAAATATTTTATTTAACTTGCTAATTAATGAGGGAACCAGTAAGACGGTTGCAACTTGTACAAAGGAGAATTCAAAGCACCACAGGTACATAGGCAGACAAAGAATACTGAAATAAAATTGCAAATAGATGCAAAATGAGTCAAAACTCAATTGCATTCCACCAGATACAACTAATTTGTATTTCTATGGGCAAAAATAATTAGATTATGAGGAGTTTTCAACAGCCCACAGGGTTGTAGAAAAGCTAAAAGAAAATGAATGGTGGAGATAACCATGAAAGGTATACTAGACAGGACGCTCCGTTCTTTTCTATTTTGAAGACTCACATTTTTTCCTGATAAGTCCTACAAAGTTGTCTGAGCTTATAGTTGCCCCTTAAGGTCAGGGCACTGGGAAAAAAAGGCAGAAGAAGTGAAGGGACATAGAAAGAGACAATGAAAAAGAACGGGTTTTTTCCTTCCTTTGAAACATAAGGACAACCTGTAATATAATCTAATACCATCCCTGCTGGAGTTCTGTTTGCTTTGCGCTTAATAAAAGGTAAGCAGTCTGTGACAAAGACAGTTAATTATCTCTTGAAAACCATTCTCCTCTTCTTTCTTAGTAACCGAATCCTCCATTTTCGGTTGGGCACAGGGCCACCCAGAATAAAGTCTTCTCAGCCTCACTTGTAGCTAGATGTGATCACGTGACTAAGTCTTCTATCCAATAGGATGGAAGCTGAAGATGCCTGGGCAACTTCCAGGAATGATCCTTATAAGGAATGGACATGTACTTCTTTGACCCTTCCAGTTTTCTGCCAGCTAAAAGGTGGAAACATTGACCGGAGCCTGAGCAACCATCTTGATGAAAACCACCTGCTGAACACGGCTGAGCATCAAGATGGCAGAAGACTGTGACTATGATGACATTGTAAAACTGCCTTCTACAGAAGAAAGAATGGAGTTTACACTTTTTTTACACGGATTTTTTTAGACTTTGTTATTTTGGGTTCTTTGTCACATGCAGCTGAACTTAATCCTAACTGATGGCAAAAGGAGCCCTTAGGAAAGTTTGCATTGTTTTCCTGAGGAATTTCAATTTACAGTTGTTCTTCTGACAAATACATTTCTATTTATAGCTAATCTTCAACTAATTATCACCCTCCGTTACTGCCTTCTGCTCACTCATATGTACACACTTTCCTGGGGACAGAGTCGTCTTTGCCTGTGATTCATAAGGGGCATTCGAAGACCTTGCCTGAAATTGACAGTAGCAATTAGCAACAACTGTGGTGGGGCAAGCCCAGTGTTGTTCACAGTTGTCCCATCTCAGGCATGAGCCATAGGAAAACATACTTGCACATGAATCCCAGCTCTCTATCTCTCAGCTCAGGAAGCCTTGGTGGATGCTGAGCAGGAAGGCAACTCACTAGAAAGCAGGGCTATAGGAAGATGACCAAAAGGAAGTCCTACATGCTGGAAGAGGAAAATTTCACTCCATTCGTGATTATCTGCATTTTTATAGCCTGAATAATCCAAAACCACATCCAGTATAAAACCCAGTGGCATCTAGTTTGGGACACATTCATTCTTACAGCAGCTGCAGATTTACCTTGGTGATTATGTTCCTGGAGCTAATATTAGAGTTGGTTGGCATTCCCCAAGCACATGCTAACTAATTACAGACAAAGCAAGCTGAAGAAGTCATACTGGGATTAAAATTTTGTTGCAGATAATCAACAAGCTGAATAATCCACCCACTGATAATCAAATTGACCAAACTATATAATTTTCAGACTCTGCTAGCCCTTCATATATTCATACATTCATTTCCTGTGAGATAGTAGAATACCAGCCCCTAGATTCTTTGATTCTTTTTATGTTTTTTTTTAGCAGCACTCACAGTTCCATCCACTTCTTTAAATGTGTTCTGAAAACTTCATCCTCTTACTTTTCATCAATGTAAAAATTATGACTTTATCTTTTAAGCTTCATTAAAAATCCATATTTTAAGGAATTGTTTAAGGATCTTTCCCAAAAGGTAAGATGATATTTTACACAAAGAAGCCTAACACTTCTGCAGACACTGCAACCCTGGGAATCACATTTCTATTTGACTGATGCTGGAAAGCTCAGGTTGTGGACTTCCAGAGATGTGATTAAAACATCAAAAATTAAAACTATACATTGTTTTACTCTTCTCATAATTCAAAATATTGCTTCCTATATACTCTTTTCTGCTTTTTCTGGAAGCAGAACAGAAAGTCTGTTCTTTTTATTTGCTGTGCTGAGACTCTTTTATTCTTACTCTTAAAAACTCCATTGAGGGATGAATAGGCAGAACACAGAGGATTTTTAGGGCAGTGAAACAACTCTATGATACTATAATGATAGAAAGATGTCATTATTCATTTGTTCAGACCCATAGAGTATACAACACCAAGAGGGAACCCTTATGCAAACTATGCACTCTGGGTGATAAAGATGTGTCAATGTAGATTCACTGATTGTAATAATAACACTGTACCACTCTGGTGGAGAATGTTAATAGTGGAGGAAGCTATGCATGTGTTAGGGTAGGGAATATATGTGAAATCTCTGCACCCTCCCCTAGATTTTGCTCTGTAACTGAAACTGCTCTAAAATAAATAAATAAATAAAATCTATTTTAAAAATGCACAAGTCAGAGGGGCACCTGATCCCACGCCACCACCATAAGAGGCCACTTGGGCCTGTGGTTTTATCTCAGACTATGGGCCTAATATCTCCATAGCTGGTCAGGAGATCAGATAAAGTGGCCCCAAGAGTCTGCCCCTTTTTCCAGAGGTGGCTAACATGTGTTTGCATAGCCACCCTTCACTAGCAAGGTGTCAAGTCCAGTTTCTCTGCAAACCACTGGAGTCAGTCTTACTAAATAAACAAAAATATTCATATTATTGAAGACAGTAAATTTTACCACTGAACCTTACTATCTATGTGCTTTACCAATTTTTTTCTTTCACTTTATTGTTAAAGCTTATTTCTTAATGTAATGGAATCTTTTTCCCTAGACTTTATGCTTTTGACTCAGAAGTACAGTAAATGGTTTAGGGTTGCTGAACTCAGTTTCTAGGTTTTCCCTAGACTTTATCCTTTTGGCTCAGAAATACAGTAAATGGTTTAAGGTTGCTGAAGTTAGAATTGGGTGCCTACTAATATAATAGTAAGCCTTAAATCAGTTGTCTTCAAAGGGTGATTCTCAGACCTTTGGCATCTGCATTACCTTGTTGGGAATATCATTTTTGGGCTCCATCCCTGACATATAGTGTCAAGGTTTGGAGGGAAGAAGGGGAGTGGTGCCAAGCCCTCCAGGTGATTCTGATGCCAAGTTTTCTAACATTGCCCTAAAGCAATGGTTATTATTGAGGTTACCAGGGTAGCTTTCTAATGCCAGCTCCCCATGCCCAGAGTATGGGATTTACTAGGTCTGAGGTGGGGCCAGAATGTATAGCTTTAAAAAGCTCCCAGGTGATTCCTAGACACCATTCTAAATAAGAATTACTACATAGTCATCCATTATAGCTTTAAAGAATGCATTTGGCCAGTTATTTTCACAATATTCATTTCAAAGAAAGGGTTTGTGGAGGAGTGCTGGGTGGGCAGAAAGAGAAAGCAAATATCCAAGAGTTGGCTTTGCTAAACTAGTAATAGCCAACACATTTTAGAAGCCTAATTTGAAATCTGCTCAGAACCTAGAGATAACTTCATAAATAACCAAAGATCAAGGTCATTTAAGCTCAAAACTCTCTCTTCTTCTTGATGTACAGCCTTTGCTTAATGCATTTCCATCTTTAAATGTTCTTATTTTGGGTAGCAGAAAAGCTGAGAAAGAAAACTGACATTTATATGCCAGGTGCTTTATATTGAGCATCTCATTTAATCATCACAACAACACTCTCAAGGAGCGATTATGCCCTCACACAGAAGAAACTGAGGCTCAGATATTAAGAAACACGCCCAATTTCCAATAACTACTAATTGGCCAAGATGAGATTTGAACCTAAATCCGTCTGACTGCAAAGCCCACACTGACGCCATTTCTTCTCCACACTGCAATCCACTTGCATTTTGTGGCCATTGAAATCATTTCCAAGTAGCAAAGTATTTTCCATGCAAAAAATCTGCCTCGGTTTCCAGTTTACAGCAATGTTTACTTGTTTCAAGATGATAAAGTTTCGCAAAGTTAAAAACTCAGACCAAAAGAGAAAGATCACAGGTGCCTGAACTTATTCAGCCTGGAAAAGAGATTTGAGATTGAGAGCATTTTAGCAACAGTTTTTGGAGCTCTGAAGGATTATTCTCCTTCATAAAATGGAAAATAGAGTCAGTTATTCTCTAGCCTCCCGGGAACTGAAAAAGAAGTACTCACCCAGCCCTGTTCTATGTGAGTCTTTGGTTCCAAATAGGCATATTTGCTACATGCCCTGTGAAGTCCTACTTGAGCCACCTCATTTGGGGAAAACATGAAGCTGAAACACTTTTCAGAAAGGATTATTTTTATCTCTGTTTCAGATAGCACCTAACACAATGCCTGAGACATGGTTGGTGCTTTCAATATATGCATAATACTGAATAAACACAGTTGAATTTATGAGCAATTGTTAAACAGAGAATGAGTCACTGAGGATATCCTTTGAGAAGCTGAGAGGTTGACAGCTTAATCAACAAATAAATAGGTATTCCTCCATCTGAAGTGGCTGAAATAGGCTTTCCACAATAATAGGGGCTGAGAAGTCTTACCTACTCCTCTAAGTCAATGCTGACACTACGACTATCCACCCATCCACTTCATCCCTTCAGAGTTAGCTAATCACCAACCATGCCACTACACTCCAGCCTGGGTGACAGAGTGAGATCCTGTATCAAAAAAAAAAAAAAAAAAAAAAATTTCACCTTTCTCTCTGGAACTCTACAAAGTAATCAATAAAGATAAAATCATCCAGTCCTAAGGGTGGATAGTACACACTACAAGGATACCAATCACTGTTTTCAACAGAGAATTCATTATTTCCATTCTCATAAACCAACATACTTGATTCTTATTCCTTAAAAAAACCTAAGATTTCAAATGGATCAAGAGAACTCTCAAGTTCACAAACACTCTATTAGTCCAGACCACAGAAATTGCTTTCTCATGTAGATGATGTGCTGGTCTTTTCAAAACGGTTTCAGAGGGACTCCATTTACCCCACCTTCTGTAGACACACCACCATGAGCTATCCCCAGAGGTCATAGGCAGAAGGAAATTGTAACCCTCTCAGGATGCACATGCTCATTTCAACTGCATGTCTTTGGTAGGTAGGTCATTTGCCTGTTGAAGCAGAGAATTACTAACAGATGACCTTGTTTTTGAAGCTGGGGAATCTTACCCTGAAAAACTGGAGAGTAAATACAAAGCATATGCATGGCAGATGCTCCCATATAAAGATCCTGAAAAAGGCAGAATGCAGATTCTTCAGCAATTCTTCAGAAACACGACCCAATGAGGACGAATATCAGCATTCTCTAAGAGGCATAACTTCAGCCATATCTGGGTACTGTACACAGTCTTTCTGATGACGAGGTTCTGAGCCACCAGAATGGTCATTACCTGGAAAGATGGCTATAAATGCAGGTTCACCCCCAAAATTTCCTGAAGCACAATGCTTAAGGGTGGGGTCTGGGAGTGGGCATTTCTAACAAGCATCTGGATAATTCTTCCTATGGCACACCAAATGCTGGCAGAACTGAAGAACTTTCTTTCTAGCTGACCAGGGAAGCTCCATTGCTATGGCAACATGCTTTACAGCCATTTAGAAGCAACTTATTTTAATGTCACCACTGGAAGGGACGCACACCACTGCTTAATGGTGACTAAGGAGTGGTTCACTCACCATATAGAGCGGCTCAAATAGTATCATACTCTGTTTTGCTGAGTAGAGAAAACACAGAAGTAAGTGCTTTTAGGAAATCAGAACAATACAGAAACAGGATTTTTGTAGTTGAGGAATTTAAATTACATGATCAGTCTGAGTCTATTTTTAAAAACAACAACAACAACTAGGAAATTTGGAGTATTAGCCCGACTAATATCCTGAGAAGATCTGTAAGAGAGCAACAGCAGAAAGAGATGGCTAAAATTAAAACTATTTTCAAAAGGCTGAGTTATTGTTTTTTCCCTCCTATGCTTATAAGCTTAGCCAGAACCCAGCCTATTTTTAAAGGTTCTGGAAACCCACTTGAAGTGGTTTTCAGAGGATGTGGCCACAAATGGTGCCCATGCTACATCAGATCTTGAATAATATACGTGTGGATCTGGGCAACTATAAAGGGAAAATTTTTATCCTGAAAGAGAAAATGAAAGTCTGGTGTGTGTGAGGTAACTGTTTTATAATCCACATTAGTCCCAGATGTTTTTTCAAAGGGACTGAATTTTATAGAAAAGCCGCGACAGACTGAGGTTTCTATTCCCTCTTACCATGCCCTTAATATAGGAAATGTGCGCCAACTAAGCAATAATACACATGGATTGATTACTATTTTAAGATTATCTGTAATAACCCAACTCTGTTTTTCAATACTTTGGGGCCTCAATTGTTTTTAATAAGTTCAGGTATTCACAGGAAAAAAAATTCAATGAGTAGATGGAAATACAGAATAAAGATGTCTTGCTGAGGTTTTGCCCCAAAATGAGGAGAAATACATGAGAAATTTGTATGACAAAGCAAGACCTTTTGAAATAAGAATGAGCCTTTGGGTTCTTAAATCTTCAGGCACTAGTTAGTTTGGATAGACAAAAGAGGAAAAGGAAACAATAATTAACCTGGAATAGACTGTCAGAAATCATAGCATCTTCCAGTGTTCCCAGTGAGTCTGTGTTTAAGACTTTGCAGGATGAAAACCACAGCTCCTTTTCCAATCTTTCCTTTGCTATTTCCCTGTTATCTGACAAACTGGCCTCCTCTGTGTCCCCCAAGCTTGTGCTCTGCATTTCCACCTGTGACACTTTGCTTATGCAGTTTCCCTCTCACTCTTTCTGCACCCTTGATATCTTTTCTCTCCTCCTCTCCCCATATCATCCTTTGAGAGTGACGCAAGTCCCCCTCTTCTGTCCTCCAGCTTCCAGGACCTCCCCTTCCCTCCTGTTCTGATCTTCTTGGGCAATTGCTATCACTACTTGTTATGGGTTGACTTGCATCCTTCTCCCCCAGATTCATATGTTGAAATCCTAAACCTCAGTACCTGAGAATTTGACTTCATTTGGAAACAGGGTAGTTGCAGATGTTAAGATGAGGTCATTAGGGTGGGCCTCAATCCAATCTGACTGAGGTCCTTAAAGAGAATGCCATGTGAAAGAAAAAAGAGACATGCATAGAGGAAAGACTATGTGAAGAGACAGAAAGAAGACAGCCATCTATAATCCAAGGAAAGAGGCCTGGAACAGATCTTCTCCTCACAGCCTTTAGGAGAAATCAATCACGCTGACATCTTGATCCTAGATTTCCAGTCACCAGAACTGTGAGACAATGCATTTATGTTGCTTAAACCACCCAGTCTGTGGTACTTTGTTATGGCAGCCTCAGCAAACTAATATACCAATCCTCACTCAGGATTTATCACTTGGGGCCAGGGCCAGATTTTGACATCTATGGCTCTAGACACTTGCCTTCTTGGGCCCCTTTCTCTATACAAAAATATTTAAAATTATATTATGTATGATTCCATTGTTATAAAGATAAATATTGGAAAATTATTTATTTAAACATATGCCTTGACTTAAAAGTTCACTTTTATTTCTGATTTTAAAAGTAATTAAACCATTTTCATGGGCCCATGAAAGTATAATGAGCCCCAGTCACTGTGTCTGTTTTGCTTAATAAACAAGTTGGCTCTGCTTGCAGCCTTCTGAGCAGTCATTTGGTGACAACACTTTGTGATACCAAGTAGACCATAGGCTTTGGGAGAGCAAAGACCATGTATGACCTCCTCTGCACCCTCCGCCTGTAGCAGGTTTTTGAGAAACATCTATTAATTGATCTAGTCTAAACTTCTGTTTCTAGGAAGAGCATCTAAAACACACAGAACATTTCATTGTGCTTTCGTCTTCCTTTTTAAATCCCCAGGGAAGATTACTCCATTTCAATGTTTATCAGAGCTTACATCTGGAATCATCTTCCCATAGATGGCTAACATGCCTTTCAATTCAATAAGGTCTGAGAACATTCCTGATTATAAATGTCCCCAACTAAATATAACCTATCATCTCACCATGTGACCTTGGGCAATCACAAAATCGCTTTGGGCCTCAGTTTCCACTTATGTTAAATGAGAAGGTAGCTCCAGATGATCACTTTAAGGGCCCTTCCAATTAGCTAGTTAAGTAAGGGCAAAAAACAAATCTGGTGCTCTTAAATTCAAAGATTTTCCAAAATGGAGAATTTCAAAGATAGGATAGAGAAGCCCACATAACCTCATCTCCACTGGCTCTGCCAAAACATGAAGTGGCCACCCTGGTTGCAAGTTTCCTAATCCATATCCCATCCCTTTTGGCTTTACTAGATTCCCAAAGTAATTACAGTTGACCTTTCCCTTCCCTTCAGAACTTGAATTTGGAACTCACAGGTACCCAATGAACAAAGGAATCTTCCCTTGGGACCCAGAGGAATAAGTTATGCAGATACCACTGTTACCCCTAGCAAATGATTCTACTATCCCCATAACCATTCGTGATCCTCAATCACATGTGCTAAAATTTATTAGTATATACTTCCAGAAGGATTTCTTCAGTTCGGGGTGGTTTTGTTATGTTTTGTTATGTTTTCGTACCAGCATCATAATAGACACAATGCAAACCGAGTCTTAACAGGAGTTTGGTGCTTCATTGTTAACGAGAGGGGGGAAAACCTAGAAAAATAAAACTAAATTTTCTTCAATTGAGAAACAGTTAATAAAATAGGATGCATCCATACTGTGAAATGCCATGGATACACAAGATGTAGCCATACTGTGAATTACTAAAAATAATAAGATGAACATGGGGGATCTTTTTTAAAAAAAAAAGTATTAGGAGAGATTTCAAGCAATCAGACCTACCTAAGAAGGAGTGGGCTGTCACTAGGAATTTTTATTCCCAGTCAATCAAGAATTCTGTAGAAGGGATTCATGTGCTGGTACCAATAGGACAAGAAGATTTTAATCAGCTTTACTTTCTATGTTTGTGGAAACTGTGTGTGTATGTATACATACATTTTCCAAAAAGGAAAATTAAATTACAGAGATTAAAAAAAATAAATAAAAATAATAAGATAAATCTATATGTGCTGGCATGAGATCTTCAACACCTATTTTCATTTTTTAAATAAGTGGCAAAAACACATTTACTTAACTATATTTACATATATACACCTATATATTCACAAATATAGTCATATATCACTTAACAAAGATACATCCTGAGAAATGCATTGTTAGGCGATTTTGTTGTTATACAAATATCACAGAGTGTAACCTAGTTCTGTAGTAGGCTCTAGATGGTAGAGCAGCCTACTATACGCCTAGGCTATACGGTATGGCCTATTGCTTCTAGGCTACGAACCTGTACAGCATGTTACTGTACCGACCACAGTAGGCAATTGTGACACAATGGTAAGTATTTCTGTATTTAAACATATCTAAACATGACAAAGGTACAGTAAAAATATGATATAACAGATTTTAAAAAAACGTGCACCTGTATAGGATACTCACCATGAATGGAGCTTGCAGGACTGGAAGTTACTCTAGGGGAGTCAGACTGGTGAGTCAGTGTGAAGGCCTAGAACATTACTGTCCACTACTGTAGACTTTAACTTTATAGACACTGCATGCCTAGGCTACACCAAATTTATAAAACATATTTTTCTTTTTTCAATAATAAATTAATCTTAGCTTACTGTAATTTTTTACTTTATAAAACTTTTTGACTCTTATAATAATACTTTACTTAAAACATATATTGTACAGCTATACAAAAATATCTTCTTTATAGCCTTATTCCATGAAGTTTTTCTGTATTTAAAAAATCTTTTCAAACATTTTTATTAAAAACTAAGACAACACACACACATTAGCCTAGCCCTATACAGGGTCAGGATCATCTAGAGGTCACAAAGTAAGAATAATTTTTCATCTTCTTTATATCTTATGGGACCACTATTATATATGTAGTTCATTGGTGTCCAAAACATCACTATGTGGTGCATGACTGTGTGTGTGTGTGTGTGTGTGTGTGTAAAATTACATATATGTGTACACACACACACATATCTTAGTGTGCAAACCCTGAGACAAGGGTTCAAGTGCAAATAGTTTATTTGGGAGGTGACCCCAGGAAACACCCACAGAGAAATAAACACATGAGACAGGGAAGGGAAAGAAGACAATCTGAAAAATAATGTGTTTTTGAAGAAGTTACCACTGTAAGCAACTGGAGCTGAATCACTCTAGGGACACTACGGAACACACTGTAGAGTTATCCCAACTTAGAGGTAAAGAAGCTGGGGTATTACATACCAAAACTCTTTAGTTATTGGTGGAAGGCTGCTCTTGAAGTTAAGTTCTTGGTACTAACATGCTACATGGTTGGAGAACACCCACAGACAGAGAGTCATGTTTGGTGGCAGCTGGAAGTCAGAAGAACATGTACAGAATTGGTAAGTGCCAAAGCATTTGCCATAGTATACCTCCATATTATCTTCCTCTACTGCAGACAATGAAATGACACTTTGCAATTCTGGTAGGTTAAGACAAAACACACTTTTGTCTCCTTGGAGTCAATACCTCATATTCTTCTCTATATGTGGAAGAACAATACACAGTGGTAGATATCTATCATGGTAGCTGCTCAACTATCATGATGGATCATGTGACCAATGAAACAGATCCTTTCTTGGCTCCCTTGAGGAATCTGTATTGAACACAGCTAACACACTTATATTTTTAACCAATAGTCATTTATGTCAATCACAAATGTTTTAAGATGCCATAGTCCTCTATTCCATTCTTCTCCAACTGTCCACCTTTACTTGTCTACCATTTCCTATGCTGATCCTCAACAAATTAGCCATACCACATCTTGACCACTTGGGTAGCATTAAATCAACCATTCATATGACAGGGGTCTCTGACTGCTTAAACTCATTCTGCCTGCTACTCAGGGTTCCAGGACAGTTGGTAACACTTCCTGGGTCTAAAGCTTTGTAAGAAGCTCCTTGAACATTTCAGCTGGCTCACCAAGCAGAAACCAGCACATATGTGATGGGTTAGCCTAACTGACTTTTGCCTAATATGCTCAAAGAAAAGTGGTTGAAACAAAGCGTAATTCTCTAGATATTCTTTAAGAAGTCTAGCCAAACAAAAAAGAGAATAAAAATATGAGGTCTCGAGGAGAGAGATCCAAGATGGCCGATTAACAACAGCTCAGGATTGTAGCTCCCAGTGAAAGCGCAGAGAGCGAATGGACGCCGCACTTTCAGACGAATTTTTGTTGCGCACAGACTAGGAGATTCCCGGCGGAGGAGCCACATGGGTCGCCAGCGCGACTTTTTTGGCCGGCGCGGCTATTTTGCCGGCGCCCCAGCACGGCGCTTCTCGGCGCGGAGTATACGGGACGACTCCGGCTCGGCTGGTCCC
>CAUYLG010076395.1:0-24707 GCA_963573385.1 Cacajao melanocephalus
TTGATTTGGCTCTCTTTTTGTCTGTTATTGGTGTATAGGAATGCTTGTGATTTCTGCACACTGATTTTGTATCCTGAGACTTTGCCAAAGTTGCTTATCAGCTTAAGGAGGTTTTGGGCTGAGATGATGGAGTCTTCTAAATATATGATCATGTTGTCTGCAAATAGGGACAATTTTCCTAATTGAATGCCCTTTATTTCTTTTTCTTGCCTAATTGCTCTGGCTACAACTTCCAATACTATATTGAATAGGAGTGGTGAGAGAGGGCATCCTTGTCTAGTGCCAGTTTTTAAAGGGAATGCTTCTAGTTTTTGCCCATTCAGTATGATACTGGCTGTGAGTTTCTTGTAAATAGTTTTTATTGTTTTGAGATACGTTCCATCAATACCTAGTTTATTGAGAGTTTTTAAGCATAAAGGACTGTTGAATTTTGTCGAAGGACTTCTTCTGCATCTATTAAGATAATCATGTGGTTTTTGACTTTGGTTCTGTTTATGTGGTGAATTATGTTTATAGATTTATGTATGTTGACCCAGCCTTGCATCCCTGGGATGAAGCCTACTTGTTTGTGGTAGATAAGCTTTTTGATGTGCTGTTGGATTCGGTTTGCCAGTATTTTATGGAAGATTTTTGCATCAATGTTCATCATGGATATTGGCCTATAGTTTTCTTTTTTAGGTGTGTCTCTGCCAGATTTTGGTATCAGGATGATGTTGGTCTCATAGAAAGAGTCAGGGAGGATTCTCTCTTTTTGTATTGTTTGAAATAGTTTCAACAGGAATGGTACCAGCTCTTCTTTGTATGTCTGGTAGAATTCGGCTGTGAACCCGTCTGGACCTGGACTTTTTTTGGTTGGTAGGCCAAATTGCTGCCTCGACTTCAGACCTCGTTATTGGTCTCTTCAGGGTTTCAACTTCTTATTGGCTTAGTCTTGGGACTGCAAGTGTCCAGGAATTTATCCAAGAAAAAAACCTTCAATTGCAGTTACCTCAGTCTTCTGAGTAGAATCCCACATCATACACAAAAATTACCTCAAAGTGGTTTACAAACTTAAAGGTTAAACCTAAAATGTAAAATTCCTAGAATAAAGAAGAAAATCTTTGTGACCTTGGAGTATGCAACAATTTCATGGGGCAGGAAAAGCAAGAAAAGAAAAAAATGGATTTCTCTACAAAAAACAAGTATGTTTATTAGATCTATGTTAATTAGCTCAATTTTGCCCTTCTATAATGTGTATGTATTTTAAAACATCATGTTGTACACCATAAATGTATACAATTTTTATTACTCAACTAAAAACTTTTTTTTATTTTGCTTCTTATAGAGACAGGGGTCTCACTATGTTGCTCAGGTTCATCCAGAATGCCAGGGCTCAAGCAATCCGTCCCCTGTGGCCTCCCAAAGTGCTGGAATTAAAAACAGGCCTGAGTCACCACAGCCAGCCTAAAAAATTTTTAAAGAATAACAGGCACGGTGACTCATGCCTGTAATCCCAGCACTTTGGGAGGCCAAAGCGGGCAGATCATGGGGTCAAGAGATCGAGACTATCATGGCCAATATGGTGAAACCACATCTCTACTAAAAACACAAAAATTAGCTGAGTGTGGTGGCACACAACTTTAGTCCCAGCCCCTCAGAAGGCTGAGGCAGGAGAATCACTTGAATCCAGGAGGTGGAGGTTGCAGTCAGCTGAGATCATGCCACTGCACTCCAGCCTGGCAACAGAGCAAGCCTCTGTCTCAAAAAAAAAAAAGAATAACTTTATAGCCAGGCATGGTGGCTCACACCTGTAATCCCAGCACTTTGGGAGGCCAAGGCAGGCAGATCACATGAGGTCAGGAGCTCAAGACCAGCCTGGCCAACACGGTGAAACCCCATCTCTACTAAAAACACAAAAATTAGCCAGGTTTGGTGGTGCACACCTGTAATCTCAGCTACTTGGGAGTCTGAGGCAGGTGAATTGCTTGAACCCAGGAGGCAGAGGTTGCAGTAAGCTGAGATCATAACACTGCACTCCAGCCTGGTCGACAGAAATGCCGTCAAAAAAAAAAAAAAAAAAAGGAATTTTATATGTCATACCTTAAAAACGTGATAAGCAGGACTTATCACACAGTAACAACACAAAACAAATGACAATTAAAAATAAAATAAAAAGGGCAGCCAGGTGCAGTGGCTCATGCCTGTAATCTCAGCACTTTGGGAGGCAGAAGCGGGTGAATCACCTGAGGTCAGGAGTTCAAGACCAGCCTGGCCAACAAAAATACTCTGTCTCTACTACAAATACAAAAATTAGCCAGGATGGTGGCACACACCTGTAATTCTCAGCTACTGGGGAGACTGAAGCAGGGCAATCTTTTGAACCCAGGAGGCAGAGGTTACAGTCAGCCAAGATTGTGCCACTGCACTTCAGCCTGGGTGACAAAGCAAGACTTCGTCTCAAAAAAATAAAAATAAAAGGCAAGCTACAGAAGAAAATCCTTACAAAACACATATGATTAAAAAAAAAAAAAAACTTGTATCCACAATACATAAAGAGTTGTTACAACTTGATAAAAGACAAGTAACACAATTTTTTTAAATGAGTAGAAAAAAACTTGTACAGATGCTTTACACAGAAGGTAGAAAGAATGGCAAATTACACATAAAAGATGCTCAAAATCATTAGTCATTAAGGAAATAAAAATCAAAAGCATAATGAGTCACTACCCATCCTCTAGAATGGCTAAATTAAAAACAGACAATACCATCAAATGTTAGTGATGGATGCAGAGTAACCGGAACTCTCATGCATGGCTGCTGGCAATGCAAATGTTTGGCCGTTTCTTATAAAGTTATTCAAGAGAAACGAAAACACACATACGTCTACACCAAGATTTGCAACTGAATGTTAATACTAAGAGGCCGGGTTCAGTGGCTTACACCACCTAGCACTTTGTGAGGCTGAGGTGGGTGGCTTATTTGAGGTCAGGAGTTTAAGACCAGCCTGACCAACATGGTGAAACCCCGTCTTTACTAAAAATACAAAAAAAAAAAAATTAGCCAGCCGTGGTAGCAGGCACCTATAATTCCAGCTACTCGGGAGGCTCAGACAGGAGAATTGCTTGAACCTAGGAAGCAGAGGTTGCAGTGAGAGGAGATCATGCCACTGTACACCAGCTTGGGCAACAGAGCAAAACCCCATCTCAAAAATAATAATAATAATAATAATAATAATAGCCAAAAGCTGAAAATGACTCTAATGTCCATCAATGAGTAAATGGATAAACAAATTGTGGCATATCTATACAATGGAATACTTTCACAATAAGAAAGAATGTATTACTGATATACAAAACAAAAACGGATTTCGAAAGCATTATGCAAGGTGAAAGAAGTCAAACACAAAAAGCAAGTTGTATGACTCAATTTACATTAGAAAGGTAAATTTATGTCTATGGAAAGCAGTTTGGGCCAGGTGTGGAGGCTCGCGCCTGTAATCCCAGCATTTTGGGAGGCCAAGGCCAGCAGATCACTTGAGGTCAGGAGTTCAAGACCAGCCTGGCCACCAAGGTGAAATCCTGTCTCTACTAAAAATACAAAAATTAGCTGGGCATGGTGGTACACACCTGTAATTCCAGCTATTCAGGAGTCTGAGGCACAAGAATCACTTGAACCCAGGAGATGGAGGTTGCAGTGAGACAAGATTACGCCACTGCGTTCCAGCCTAGGCGACAGAGTGAGACTGTCTCCAAAAAAAAAAGAAAGCAGTTCAGTTGTTGACAGTTGCTTAAGGCTTGACTACAAAAGGACATGATAAAACTTTCTGGAGCAATGGAAATGTTTTGTATCCTGATTGTGGCGATAGTGACTACCATATATGTTTGTCAAAACACAGCAAACTGCATACTTAAAATTTTATGTTAATATTTCAATAAAGCTTACTAAAGTCAGAATTAGAATCAATTATCTGTCAAACTCCTGAAGTACCTGTTAAAACAATCAGGAGGCCATTAGGTTAAGCTGGTTCTGTTACAGTAGGTAGTCAGGCAGACATGAGCAAGGCAGGAGAGGGCCCCCAACTCAGGAATGTCAGGCAACCATCAGGTGATGGTCAGGTGGTTGTTACACCGTTTCCCTAAAATAATACTGGGTTGCAGCCAGCACCAGGGAAAGACAGTCTCCCAACAGACAGGAAACACCTGAGGCTGATGATCAGCAACTTCCTGATAAGATCTCCAGAACTGGGTGAGTGGGCTCAAATATGTGCACTAAGAGGCAAAATGACAGAGTTTAACCAGTATATGACCTTCCTCTAGGAACCTTGACTGATAAGGGAAAAACCTCTCAAGTAAGCATGCGCACAACTTCAGTAAACACATGCACGTGTAACTCCTCCCAAGTGCTGACAGGCCACTGTATATGCAGACAGCCCATCCCAAGGGAAAAATCCAGGAAGGAGAAATGGAAATCCCGGAACCATGCTGAAGTATAAAACCCCAAGTCAAGGGCTGAACAGGGCACTTGGATCTCTCGAGTGGTGCAGTGACTCGGATACCTTCCCTAGTGGTAAGACACCTCTATGCCTCGCCTTCTTTGGCTGGAGGCTTTCAACCCTCTTATGTGGTTTCCTTCTCCTCTTTCACTCTCCTGCTTACTAACCAACCCCTAGAACAATTCCGCTCTGCTCCCCCTGGCTATCTCTCTGCTCACCCTGAAGGATGGCTTGCTGGGGTGGGAAGGACCTAGAAGTCTGCACTGAGTAGACCTGAAACACTAATGACCTCCTTGGACAGGAGGCTCATGACAGTGGTAGTGCTAAAACCTAAGACCATGTGATAATATCTGGTGTTTCCTCTGCTTTTTCAACTAAAATCAGCTCTTTCCCAAAAAACCCACCACCACCTATTCTCCTTTCTCTGTATGTCTTCCAAAATGACCTTGCACGCCCACTGGACCAACTGCATCAGGGGTACATCTGCCTTTTCTCTGCTCTCACTTTCCATGCCATGCAACTTTCTTCTCTGCCTTAAACACACACACACTATTTGTTATTCGTGCACCTGCAGCTCTTGCTGTGTTAGCCTGGCAACCAAGACATGGGCTCTCTTGTGGATGCCCCTTGATATTTATACTTGTTTTTACCCTACCAGCTCGGATGACCTCCGACCCTTTCCCTGTCTGTTGGCTCGCTGCCGGGACAAACACTAACCAGAACCCCAGCTCTGCCAGCTCCTCATGACCTACCACATGCTTTTCATCCCTGTTAGGTTCCAGAGTCATGTTTCTCACTGGCTTTTGAAGTGGTTTGCCTTATAGGACCTCACTCTGTGGCCTTTAAGGACCCCACCTACTTGCTTTTTTTTGGAGCTAGCACCCCTTTGGGAGGAGGGAAAATTCTTTCTCTGCCATTTGCAAGCCCTTATGCCAAACATCAAGTCCTCCAGAGGTTCCTCCTTTACGTCAAGAGGGCAAATACATGTTACCCTCTCAAATCCAAGGGCTGCTGCTTTTGCAAGTATATGAAGGCTTTCCCTGAGTCTTCCTCTTGCTTCCTCCTGCATCCTCCTGTAGCAGAGGGATTGCTCTGTTAAAGCATTTGTTCTGCATGTTACCCCAGGAGGATGAAGAGCCCCAAATACAAATTTCCCTCCATTCCTCTAATCACTTCCATGCCCTTCTCAATATGCATCAGGACCTTTGAGGTTATATCTGAAGGGAGGGAAGTCCAGCCCCCTTGCGGCAATTGGCTGAAAAACAGACTTCTTGTCTAAAGAAGATGGGAAATGCGAATCTGGGCAAAAAGATAATCATTTCGTTGCTAGAACAGTCTGAACAAGAGTCACTATAAGGTCATGGAGACAAGGATATAGGCCAGCCCAAGGTGGCAGGTGCACGAGACCGAAGTACCCATAGAAAGATGAAGACTATTTCCAGGCTACAAACACAAAACAGATTACCACTCCAACACAGATGAAGGCTAGTCCCAGAAATAGGATGGGACCAGAGTAGGGTTACCCGGTAAACACTGGTTCATTTTGGAACCCTTTGGATGAATAGGGGGGCACCCTGTTCACTTTGGTCTGCCATAGGCACAGGATTAAAAGAACAAGGGGAGACACCCTCTTCTCGCCTCTGTTCTCTCTTTACAAATGGGTAATTGTGCCTCCGTAAAACAAGAAGGGACCAAGGTTAGGGGTACCTGGTAAGCACTGGTTCATTGTGGAACCGCTAGGATGAATGGGGGACACCCTATTCACTCTGGACTGCCATATGCAAAGGAAAAATGGATGAATGGGGTAACCGCCTACTCACTCTGGTCTGCCATAAGTTCACAGTAAGTTCTGGAAAAAGAAAGGAGGGAAACTGGAGGGGTTGCCTTCTTTTTCCCTTCTCTTGCCTGTTCTCTCTTTGTGGATGGGTAATCGAGTCTCCATACCACAGGACACACCACTTGGATGCATCCTCAAGAACTGGGAAAGGTTTGACTCCCAAAGCCTAAAGAGGAAAAGGCTAGTATTTTTTTCGGTAACACAGCCTGGGTTGAATAAAAGCTCTGGGACCAGGAATTTTGGCCAGAAAACGGAAGCACAAATTTAAATATGATCCATCAACCAGATTTGTTCTGCCATCACCCGGGAAAATGGACTAAAATCCCCTATGTGCAGGCCTTCATGGCCCACAAGCTTGACCTTTGTTGGGCTTGTGAAATAGATCCCGCAATGATAGCAGCCATAGTCATGCAGCCCCTTCTGGTTGGTTCAGGAGGGCCCTTATCATGTTTACCCAGAGCTCAAGCCCTGGAGGAACCAAGGGCAGAGCTTAGCTCAAGCCCCACTGCCCTTTCTACCCAATTATACTGAAGTCTTCCCGAAGCCTTCTCCTCCCTACCCAGGGCCATCCTCTGGACACCACCCCCTTAAGTTATGCCCCATTCAGGAGGTTTAGTGGTCCCAGTGGATCCACTAGAGTCCAGACTCCATTCACTATGCAAGACCTAAGCCAAATTAAAATGGAACTAGGGAAGTTTATGGAGGACCCTGACAAATATATCAAAGTGTTTTATAAGCTGGGCTTAACATCTGAACTCACCTGGAGGGACCTCAGGTGAGTTCAGATGTTAAACCCAGTCTAAGGGAGAGTGTGACTCCATTATGGCGGTGGCCCAGCCATCAGCAAACGCAACGCACATGACTGACCCTGGTGCTACCCTGGGGGACCACCACAGTTCCCCAGGTCAACCCCAGTTGGGATTACAATATCCAGGGGACTATAGGGGCAAGGAACCACATGTTCCTCTGTCTGAAGGAATGAAAGCTATTAGAGCAAAGCCTGTTAATTATAATAAATTGGCCTTAATAGATCAATGGTCTCATGAAAACCTCACCATTTTATGAGAGAGGCTAGAAGAGGCCCTAGTGAAAAATACTAACCTAGACCAAGACCCACTAGAAGGACAACTGTTGATAAAGGATCATTTCCCTAACTCAAACAGCCCCAGACAGGAGGAGGAAACACTGAAAACTAGCACTGGACCCCAGTATCCCTATGCCTAACATCTGCAAAGTAGGCTCCTTGGTCTTTTACAACCAGAACCAGGAGGAGGAGGAAAGGGCTCAAGAAAAGGAGAGGCCAAAGGAAAAGGGACAGCTCCAACTACTGACTGCCTTGCAAACCCACCAGCCACATCTGGCAGGCCCAAGGCAGACCCCTTTGACCAAATGCTACTTCTGTGGGGAGCCAGGCCACATGAGAAGGGAGTGCCCAAACCAATGGGGACCCCCTCAGCACTCCATACTCCAACTGCCACAAGCTTGGCCACTGTAAACAGTACTACCCTGAGGGCTGAAAGGCCCTCAGAACATCCTAACTGGATGTCCTTCAGCTCCTTGAGCTGAAGGGACCCTAGGCTCCAGCTGGCTCCTGAATCAAACATTGCTATTGAAGGGACAGAGTCAAGGGGCTGCCTTAGATGTGCCAGGTAGGACTGTAAGTTTTCTTTTGGACATGGGAGCTGCCTGCTCAGTGCTTACCTCTTTTCCCAGGCAATTAACTTCCTGGGGGGATATAAAGTGCCCATAACCTGGAGGTTTACTCCTCCTCTGTGCTGCTCATGAGGGAAAACTGTCTTTTCTCATTCATTTTTAGTGATGCCAGAATACCCTATGCCCCTTTTGGGTAGAGATATTTTGTTCAGACTAGGGGCTCCGTCAACCTTTCCTCCGAGGCCAACACCCCCTTTTTCAAATGCAATCTTCTGCCTCAAGGAAACCGTACACAAGGATGAACTGCTCACAGACCTTTCCATCTATCCAGAGGTCTGGGCCCCTAAGGTTCCCTTGCAATTAAGCCCCTTTGAGGCCTCATATGGTAGGCCATTCCTATATTCTGACATTACTAGATGAAGAAACTGCCAAAATCACCCACTGTGTTTCTTCTTTAGCAGGCTTCCAACAGGCCCTCTGGGAATATGGTTTACAAACAAACCTGAAATCTGAAGGTGAAAAATTCTCACCTCTATATACTTCAGGCTCACAACTTCTCATTAATGTCTCAAAAGATGGAACTTCAAATTCCCAACAAACTACAATCTAAAAGGGCCCCTTCACCATTCTATTATCTACCCCTACAGCCATTACAGTACTGGAGATTGCCAGCTAGATCCATCACACCCAAGTGAAGCCGTGGAAAAGCCCTTAAACAGCAGGGCCAGAACCAGCAACCTCAGCTCCAGAATACACTTGCGAGGCACTAGAAGATCTGAAATTCCTCTTTAAACAAAAAGATAAGTAAAGCCTCACCAACAGCCTTTCACCTCAAAGTAAGGTGATCCCAATATTAGAAATTTTATTTACAATTGCTCTGATTATTATCACTATTTTAACCCTAACTTGTACACCACCAGGAGTTCCACTGGCATCTTGCTTTGTGACCAGTTTCTCTCTTAGGTCACCATGGGCCTGCTCCTGCTGGTTCTCATTCTCACTCCTTTATTAGCAGCCTACCACCATCCTGATTTCCAGTTACTGGAAAAAGCTCAACAACTGCTCCAAAGCACAGGATCCCCTTACTCCACCAATTGCTGGTTATGTACTAGCTCGTCCACTACAACACCAGGAAAAGCTTATCCAGCCTCGTCCAGAGAATGGACAACCATAGAGGCAGAATTACATATTTCCTATCAATGGGACTCTAATCTGAAAGGAATGACTAGGCCTGCAATTAGCCTTCTTTCAAAGGTAAAGCAAGATTTCCCTGACATCCGCAAGGAACCTCCCATTTTCGGACCCATCTTTACTGATATCAACTTAATGGGAATAGCCCCTATTTGTGTTACGGCCAACAGGAAAGATGGAACACATGTAGGCACTCTTCCAAGTACAGTCTGTAATGTTACTCTCGCTGTAGATCCTAACCAACAGACTTATCAAACATACACCCACAACCAATTCCGCCATCAACCAAGATTCCCCAAACCTCCAAATATTACTTTTCCTCAGGGAACTTTGCTAGATAAATCCACACGGTTTTGCCAGGGACGCCCAAGCTCATGCAGTACTCAAAATTTCTGGTTCCAGCCTGCTGATTATAACCAATGTCTGCAAATTCCCAACCTCAGCTCTACAGCAGAATGGGTTCTATTGGACCAAACTCGAAATTCTCTTTTTTGGGAAAATAAAACCAAGGGAGCTAGCCAGAGCCAAACGCCATGCGTCCAAGTCTTAGCAGGCATGACTATAGCCACCAGCTACCTGAGCATATCAGCAGTCTCAGAATTTTCTGGAACCTCCGTCACCCCCTTATTTAGTTTCCATATCTCTACATGTCTTAAAACTCAAGGAGCCTTCTATATTTGTGGTCAATCGATTCACCAATGCCTCCCCGCCAACTGGACTGGAACTTGTACCATAGGCTACGTATCCCCGGACATCTTCATAGCCCCTGGCAATCTCTCTCTTCCAATACCAATCTATGGGAATTCCCATTTTCCCAGGGTGAGGAGGGCTGTCCATTTAATTCCCCTTCTCGCAGGACTCGGCATTGCAGGCGGTGTGGGAACCGGAATTGCTGGAATTGCAAAAGCTTCCCTCACTTATAGCCAGCTCTCAAAGGAAATAGCCAGTAACATTGAGGCCATGGCTAAAACCTTAACGACCGTACAAGAACAAATCGACTCTTTGGCAGCTGTAGTCCTCCAAAATCGTCGAGGACTAGACATGTTAACAGCAGCACAGGGAGGAATTTGTTTGGCCTTAGACGAAAAATGTTGCTTTTGGGTAAATCAATCAGGAAAAGTACAAGACAACATCAGACAACTCCTAAATCGAGCCTCCACTTTACAGGAACAAGCCACTCAGGGTTGGTTAAATTGGGAAGGAACTTGGAAATGGTTCTCTTGGGTTCTTCCCTTTACAGGCCCACTTGTTAGTCTCCTACTTTTGCTCCTTTTTGGTCCATGTCTCCTAAATCTAATAACCCAATTTGTCTCCTCTCGCCTTCAGGCCATAAAGCTCTAGATGAAACTCAGTAAGAGAGGCCGTCCTCGCAATAGTCAAGAGTCACCCTTCTAAAGAAGACCCCTAGACTCCACATTAGTGGGACACAACAGAGGAGAAATCCTGCCCCACCTCTCTTCGACCTGGCTGGATACTGCTTTCGCCAATCCACAGAGCCCCCTGCCCTGACAGCTAGCAAGAGGCCAAGACCCACAGAACAACCACTACAGACCCTCTGTCAGCAGGAAGCAGTTAAAGAAGACTGACCTTCGTCCATTTTCCCAAGTAACTGGGTCTTGGACTCTTGGTAGGGGGAAATGTTAGAGCAGGTAGCTAGTCAGACATGAGCAGGGCAGGGGAGAGCACCCCCCACCAGGAATGTCAGGCGACCATCAGGTGATGGTCAGGCTATTGTCACACTGTGCCTCTAATATAATAATGGGTGGCAGCCGGTGCCAGGGAAAGATGGTCTCCCAATAGACAGGAAACACCTGAATCTGGTGATCAGCAGCTTCCCAGTAAGATCTCATGAATTGGGGGAGCAGGCTCAAGCATGCACACAAGAGGCAAAACGGTGGAGTTTAACTGGTATATGACCTTCCTTCAGGAAGGCCTGACTGGTAAGGGAAAACTGCCTCCAGTGAACATGTGCACAATTTCAGTAAAAACACTGCATATGCATCCTCTCCCAAGTGCTGGCAGGCCACTATGCATGTAGACAGCCTGACCCAAAGAAAAATCAGAGGAGGAGAAATGGAAACCCCGGAAGCATTCCAGTGCATAAAAGCCCAAGTCAGGGGCCTAACAGGGGAACTGGATCTCTCAAGTTGCCAGCTTGGCTCTCTTCAAGTGCACTTTGCTTCCTTTTGTTCTTGCTCTAAAACGTTTACTCCTGCCCTAAAACTTGCCTCAGACTGTCACTGTCACACTGCCTTATGCCACCCCCCACCCAAATTCCTTCCTCTCCTCTGAGGGGGCATGCATCAAGTCTTTGCAGACCCATCAGATTTGCTGCTGGTAGCAGTTCCAGCATTTAGGTTCCAGAAACCAAACAAACTAACACCCAACTCAGGGTAAACTGCCAAACAAAACTTAAGCTTAACCAATTAGAAACCACCAACTAACCTCTAACTAGGACATTTCTACTTGAACCAATCAAATATTTTCTTTGTCTTGCTTCTGTGAGCACCTTATAAAAGTTTCCCCCGGCACCTCGGTAATGAGCCCCAGTTGCTTGCAGTTTGGCACTGCCTGATTCATGAATCACCCTTGCTCAAATAAACTCTCTAAAATGCTAATGTGCCTAAGTTGATTTCTTAATACATCTTTGCAGACTGTATGAAAACCAATGAACTAGACAATCTACAAGATGTGTTTACACTTTTCTGTAATTAACACGTTCTAAAGCAGTCTGTATCTTTGAAATGTATATTATCTAGCCTAAGTAAAGCTGTATTAATCTAAGGATAGTTTAAATTTCTAAAACTAAATTTAATCTTTAAAAATTGATTTTTCAAGAGTCAATTAATTCATATATATCCACCTGTACTGAAGCCATCCTCACAGGGTTAATGAGAATTCTGGACAGAAATATTGTTATCATTAAGCATTGATCAAGCTGTACTTTGACCGATTTCCTTGTAACCGAAAGTCACAATACACTAGACACTGTCCATTTGCATCTCCACTGTTCCTAAAAATAGGATTTTTAAGTAAGAATCATAAGGCTTTTAAGAACTGCTTACGATGTTTTTCAGATTCTAGAAATACAGTGAAATAGCTTTCACCAGTTTAAGACCAGTTTAAAGACCCCTACAGAGGAATCAAATCAGCATGAGAAGAGTTTCTGGCTTCACCCCTGCACTCTTTGACCAATCAATCAAGCTCATTCCAAAACCCTTAAACCTTAGCCCCAAACTCCTCCAAGACGAATTTGGGGTTTCCTTCCATCTCCTCATTCGGAAGCCCTTCCATAAAACCTCTTTGCCGCAACCTGGTATTGTGAGAAACAGTCCTATTACAGTTATAGTACCTCAGTGTAAGATATCTTACACTGAGGTACTATAAGAAAAAACACAGCCAAACCTCAGTATTCCTGAATTATTTGTGAATGTATCTACCTGTTGAAATAAGAGAGGTTAAGTGCATTGCTCAAGTCACACAGCTAGTAAGCGGCAACACTAGCTGTGTGACTTGATCACACAGTCACAGATCAGTCCAAGTCCAATGCTAATCATAGAACAACAAAGCTCTGAAATTAAAAATCTGACAGCTAAATTAAAAATTCAATTTAAGAGATAGAAGAAAAAGCCCCAAACACCCCCCGGAAGAAAGGGGGAGGAGGGAATTAGGAGATTAAAAGATAAAGAATCAACCCAAGAGATCCAACATACAACTACCAGAACTTTTAGAGAGAAAAAAAAAAATGGAGAGGAGAAAATGATCACAAATCTAGTAGAAAATTTCCCCAGAAACAAGGAAAAAAATTTGAATAGAAGAGATCTGGAAAAATGAAAGAGACACATACAAAGGTACATCATTATGATATTTCAGTATACCAATGACAAAAAGGCTACCCAAAAAGCGTCTAGAAAGAGAAACCAAGTCACATATAATGACAAGGAAATAGAAGGCATTAGATTTTTCAATACCATTCCTGGAAACAAGAAATCAATGGAGTAATTATTTTTAAATTTTGAGTGAAAATCATTTGCAACCCCAAATCTATTCAAATTATCAATCAAGTATAAAGGTAGAATATAAATAGACATTTTCAGATATATATTAGCTCATGCACTCTTTCCTAGAAAGCTACTAGGAAATGTGTTCCAACAAAAAACAAATGGAAACTGAAAAAGATAATGACATGAGATCCAGAAAACAGGATACAGAACAGGATAACAGAGAAAGTACAACTTTCTGCAGGAGAATGAAAGCTGTTACTAACTTTGATAAGGGCAGCGTCACTTATCAAAGTGAAGAGTGGTGGGGGGGGCAGTAGAAAACACTTTGGAACTTTGAACATCCAAATTCACTAGGTAAACGAGCCTGTCAGACCTCTGAAGAAAACTATATGAACTCCTTGGGACAGATTTCTCCTATGGATTTTGTATTCTCAGTTCCTGGTAGGCACTCAATATTCAGTTTTTAGAACTGAATGAAATAAGAAAACAGGAGACCCAGCCCAAAAAGCAGAGCCTCTTAATCTGAACATTATGTTTGGATTCAAAGAAAAGGAGTCCATGAAATCTCTGAAATTGCGGGGCCGGGGTAGGGGCAGATAAGTTATATGGATACATTTTTCTTCAAAAAAAAAAAAAGGAAGAAAAAAGAAAGGTTCACAGCATTTACCAGACCCTTAAAAGGGCTTGTGATCACCAGAAGAATAAAAACAATTCTTTTATGGGCATACAGCTACTCTCTAGCTTTCAGCCAGTGCTAAAGATATGGTGCTTGTTATAGACTGAATTGTGTGCCCTCCCAATTCATATGTTGAAATCCTAACCCCCAATGTGACTGTACTGTATTTTGGAGATAAGGTTGTTTTTTGTTTTTGAGACGGAGTGTCACTCTTGTCGCCCAGGCTGGAGTACAATGGCGCAATCTCTGCTCACTGCAACCTCTGCCTCCCAGGTTCAAGCGGTTCTCCTGCCTCAGCCTCCCGAGCAGCTGGGATTACAGGCATGTGCCACCATGCCCAGCAAATTTTTTTGTTTTTTTTTAAGTAAAGATGTGGTTTCGTCATGTTGGCCAGGCTGGTCTCAAACTCCTGACCTCAGTGATCTGCCTGCCCTGGCCTTCCAAAGTGCTCGGATTACAGGCGTGAACTGCTGCACCCAGCTTTTTAAAGAGATAATTAAGGTTAAATAAAGTCAAAAGGGTGAGGGGCTGTAATCTAGTGCTGATGTCCTTAAAAAGGGATTAGAACACACAGAGGAGAGGCTACGTGACTACACAAGGAGAAGACCGCCATTTACAAGCCAAGGAGAGAAGCCTCAGGAGAAAAATCAACCCTGCTGATCTCTGACTTCTAGCTTCCAGAGCTGTAAGAAAATAAGTGTGTTCAGCCCAGCAAGTTGGCTCATGCCTGTAATCCCAATACCTTGGGAGGCCGAGACGGGCAGATCACTTGAGATCGGGAGTTTGAGACTAGCCTGACCAACATGGAGAAACCCTGTTTCTACTTAAAATACAAAATTAGCCAGGTGTGGTGGTACATGCCTGTAATTCCAGCTACTCAAGAGGCTGAGGCAGGAGAATTGCTTGAACCTGGGAGGCGGAGGTTGCAGTGAGCTGAGATTGCACCCATCTCTGGTATTTTGTCATGGCAGCCCAGTTTCTCTCTCAAGTCTGGTCTGATCCTTACCTCCTCTCCCCAAGTTCCAGCCCCATCCTAGTCAAAAGATGAGGTTACTCCATCATTAGTTCTCCCAACAAAAAAAAAGTATTGATTACTTCTTCATAGAGCTGTTAGTCTTGACCATTCCAACCAACTAAGGTGTCCTAGCACAGGGGTCCCCCACCCTAGCACACAGGTCCCTGGTCCATGCAGGAGCTGAGCATTACCATCTGAGCTCTGCCTCCTGTCAGATCAGAAGCACATTGGAGTCTCACAGGAGCGCGGACTCTATTGTGAACTGTGCATAGGAGGATCTAGGTTGCTTGCTCCTTATGAGACTCTAACTAATGCCTGATGATCTGAGGTAGAATAATTTCAGCCCAAAATCAACCCTGTCCCATCGGTGGAAAAATTGTTTTCCATGAAACGAGTCCCTGGTGCCAAAAAGGTCGGAGGCTGCTGTCCTAGAACACCCCATCTCTTATTCCTTAATGTTTCTGAAACTAAAAGCACTTTTAGAAAAATGTGTAATTACACCATCAAATAGCTGTTTAGAGATGAGAGAGCAATTAGGAATTCTGAAGCCACAAAGGTAAGTTTGGCAAATATCCTAGCCAAGGCATGGTAGGGTCTACACGTCCCAATCCCATGTCCAGGTAGTTTGCATATTCAAACTAGAAAGGGGAATATATGCTTTCCCTCCTTCCCCACATCCAAATGTATCACAAGGAACTTGTTTTCCTTACTTCAAGAACCTTAAACATCTACAATTAGTTCAATATTTTAATATCCTTCGGCTTGTTGACATCACAAGCAGAAAATTGAGAAAGGTTATTCAATTGCTTTATCTCATCAGAAAAGAAAGCCTGGTAAATTAGAAGCTTTAATCTGATATTACAGTAAAGCACAACAAATTTTAAACATACACACAAGGCCAGGCATGGTGCTCACATCTGTAATCCCAGCACTCTGGGAGGCCAAGGTGGGTGGATCACATGATCCACCCAGGAGTTCAAGACCAGCCTGGTCAACATGGTGAAACCTCATCTCTACTAAAAATACAAAAATTAGGGTGTGGTGGTGGGTGCCTGTAATTCCAGCTACTCAGGAGGCTGAGGCAGGAGAATCGCTTGAACCCAGGAGGTTGCAGTGAGCCAAGATCGCGCCATTGCACTCCAGCTTGGGTGACAAGAGCAAGACTCCATCTCAAAAACTAAAATAAACATACAAGTATATAAATACATATACATGCATATGCACAAGTGCACACATATCTTCCCCAAGCACAGTGTCACTAAGTATTAATTTCTACATTTATCGTGTAATAAACAAGCCCTATAGTATCTTTATGAATTCTGACCCATTATTACATCAACCTGAACCCATACTTCAGTCTTATAAATATGCGTAAACTCAATGACATGTGTTCTACATACTTTTTAGATTTTCACAATTGCTCAGCCACTTTGATAAGAAGCCTGTGGTTATCAGCTATTATGTATAAAGAAATCAAAAAGCTCTAAAATTGGGCTAACATCAATGAACGTCTTCTCATTCCAGGAAGGAAAGCACGCACAGCATTAAAAAACAGCACCATTATTATAGAACTGAGAGTTAGGTTACCTGACCCTGGAAGTTTAATACAGCCGGTGTTTTTAAGCTCTGCCTGGTCTCAACATCTCTGCTTGGAATTGAGCTTAAGTAAACAATTTCACACGTGCTGAAAACCCAACTCTACCCCACCAGCTGCTGAAACGAAGGTGACACCTCTCATTATTAAGGTCAGAATCTGTGCAGAAGAAAAAAGACTAACCAATCGCTTCACCTTCGAATGCAGGCCAAGGTTACAATCTGGGCAGCCTGTGGTGAGTATGAAATCAAGAGCAGACGTTGCCGGTGAAGCAAGACAGGGTTTCAACCCTGGACCCTGTCCTTTCCCTCCCCAGGATGCCCAAGGGCCGGCCATGGGTAAGGGGCCCACCTCTGCGCTCAGCCCTGAGAGGCTAGGGGACAACAGCTGATTTTAAGACACTTGTCCGTCCACGCCCTTTTGTTTTTTAAAAAGACAATGCCAACAGATCGACCTGGGGTGTGGAACTGCCCCGCGGCTGCCACCCCCACTCACCGCACACCATCAGCAGCAGGACGATCAGCAGCGTAGCCACGAACACGAGCAGGGTCAGCCCGACGCTGTGCCACATCTTGGGGGCAGGAGGACAGTCGGCTCGAGTCGGCGCGCGCGGACGGCGGTGGGCGCAGGCGGCTACACGTCCTGAGCTTCACTGGCGGGCGCCGGGCGCGGCTGGGCGCCGGGGAGGCATGGGCGGCTGGCGCCCCCTCGGCAGCGCCCCCAGGGGGCGGGGCGGCGCAAAGGCGGGCACCGCGGGACCGCCCGCCAGCCTGCCCGATCCCCTTCCCGCCTGGCTAGCCAGAGCGCCGGAGGCAGGCGGGACGCCGGGCGCCTCTAGTCCTTCATCGCCCCGGGAAGCCGAGGCCGCGGCTCCCGGAGACCCCGGCAGTGGCCGGATGTGCTTCCATGGCAGACCCTGCACGCCTGTGGGGAGGACAGAAGGTGAACTCGGGGACACGCGGCGGCCACAAAGCCCCTCGTCGCTGTCCACCCAAGCGTCCCTGAGCCCCTAGGGATGTCAGCTGTCAGCGTCTCCCGGCCCGGACTGTAGCGACTTCTCGGCCCTAGGCCCCCTCCCGCTGCGGCAGCTCATCAGCGAGCTCGCCTCCTCCGCGGCGCGGGGGCGGCTGGGAGATGGAGTGCAGCGCCTGGTGCAGTCGGGAGGGCGTTGTCGCGCAGGGACTACAACTCCCAGAATGCACGACCCACTCGGGCTTCTCCGTTTCCATCGTCTGGTCGCTCTAGTTCGGTTTTGCTCGAGCAGCCTCAGTCCGACGGCGGTGGGCTGGCCTTCTCCAAAGCCGCAGAGTTCGTTGCCCCTCCTGCTGAGGCGCCGGTGAGATTTCAATCATTACTCCATACACAAAGTCGTTTTGTTTCTAGCCGTGATCGATGAAGTACGCTGAGGGAGGAAAGGGGAGGCAGCTGCCTGAAAAACTGGTTGCTCGTGCAACTAGCCCTGTTAACGAGGGAGAAGGTTGGATATTTGGGACTTTGAGGAAGTACTCAGGTCCTTGCCGAAGAGACGGGTCAGGACACGAAATCTCATTTTTCCCTTGCAACAAATGTTCTGTTCTATCGTTTTGGAGGTAATGTATTTCAGAAATGGCCCGCAGGTGACTTAAGGACAGCTGCACTGCCCTCAGATCACCTGCTTGAGTTGTAAGTTAGACTCAGCTGCCTTCTTGAGACCGAGCGACAGGTGACCCACAGCTTGGAGATTTTGCCGCACTGGCTTACACCTCTGCGAAACGAGACACTTTAGTAATCTCAACTATTCTGTCTCCACCTAAAAAAACTCGGTACTTCCGCCAGATTACAGTCATTTGTTAAAGAAGTGCCCCCAGAAGAATACAGGGTAAACGCGTCCCTCTTTTAGAAGGAATTAGAGCCTTCGCGTTTTCCTGTGACTCTTTTGTTGCCTGAATATCTTTCTACTCTTCTAGAAATTACTGTTCCCTGTCTTCTGTCTCCAAAAACGAACACCAGAGTTCTAAGCAGCAATCCCTTGATTTAATAAGTGTTATCCTGGCCATACCCAGCTGCCCTACTATGTGAACTGTAGCAACATTAGGAACAAATACCATGTATAAAAATACATTAAGGGGGACGGGCGCGGTGGCTCACGCCTGTAATCTTAGGACTTTGGGAGGCCAAGGCGGGCGGATTATAAGGTCAAGAGATCGAGACCATCCTGGCCAACATGGTGAAACCCCGTCTCTACTAGAAATATAAAAATTAGATGGGCTTGGTAGCATGCGCCTGTACTCCCAGCTACTCGGGAGGCTGAGGCAGGAGAATCACTTGATCCTGGGAGGTGGAGGTTACAGTGAGCCGACATCACACCACTGCACTCCAGCCTGTGCGACAGAGTGAGACTCTGTCTCCAAAAAAAAAAAAAGGAAAAAGAAAACAGCCGTCAGAAGAACTAAAATAATTTATTTTAAAAGACCTTTTTCTCTTTCATTCACATATATTGGAATTCCTATAGGTGCCAGACACTCTTCTAAGTGCTGGGGATACAGCAGTGGATAAGACAAAGTGCCTGTACTCAAGATGCTTATGTGACAGTTGGAAGAAACAGACAATAAGCACAAATAGAGAAATCTCAGGAACTGCTGTTAATAATTCAGTCATATAAACGAGCAGGACGGTGTGATAAATGTAGGTGTGTTATTTTAGCTTGTGAGGATCAGGGAAGGTCTTCCTGAGGAAGTAACATGTAATCTGAGTCCTGAATGACGAGAAGGATTCATGGAAAGACCTAGAGGAAGAACATACCAGGTAAAGGAAAGAGTTAGGGCAAAAGCCACAAGAAGCAAATGAACTTGGCCATTGCTCTAGGCCTTGTCAATGTTTCTTAACTCTGGATGCACATTTCAAATACCTAGGGAGATTTGTAAATTATGAATGGCTAAACTTCATCCCCATACCAAATGAACAGAATCTCTGGAGTAGGGCCTAACCATGGTTGTTTTTTATTTTTGTTTTGAGACAGTCTCACTCTGTCACCCAGGCTGGAATGCAGTGATGTGGTCTTGGCTCACTGCAACCTCCACCTCCCAGGTTCAAGTGATTTTCATACCTTAGCCTCCTAAGTAGCTGGGATTAGATTACAGTCTTGTGCCACCACACCTGGCTAATTTTTTGTATTTTTCAGTAGAAATGGGATTTTGCCATGTTGTCCAGTCTGGTCTCGAACTCCTGGCTTCAAGTGATCCGCCTGCCTTGGCCTCCCAAAGTGCAGGGAATTACAAGTGCGAGCCACTGCACCTGGCCGAGCATGGTTTGTTTTTTAAAGCTCGAAGGTGATTCTAATACGCATTCACAGTTGAGAACCATTGCTCTTAAAGCAGTGGTTCCCAAAGAATGGTCTCTAGACCAGCAACATCAGCATCACCTAAAAAAATACAAAAAATTAGCCAGGAGTGGCGGCGCATGCCTATAGACCCAGCTACTTTAAAGGCTGAGGTGGGAGGATCACCTAAGCCCAGGGATGTTGAGGATGTAGTGAGCCGTGATCGTGCCACTGCACTCTAGCCTGGGCTGCAGATTGAGACCTTATGTCAGAAATTAAAAAAAAAAACCCCGAAAAGCTTGAGTGAACTCCTTTGCCTCTTTCACCTTGTAAGGACACAGCAACAGGTGCCATCTATGAAGCAGCGAGCCCTCACCAGACATTGAATCTCCTGGCACCTTGATCTTGGACTTCTTAGCCTCCAAAACTGTACATAATAAATTTATTTTGTTTATAAACTACAATCTAAGGTATTTTGTTATAGCAGCCTGAACTAAGACATATGTGAACATATATGTATATATGAAGTACTAAATATAAAACAATCCAAGGGCTATCATAAGGTAGGCACATAATTGCCAAATGTAATTTGCACTAGTGTTTCTCAAGTCTGTTCATCAAAACATGGAGAACATTAGAAAATTACAGATCCTCTATACCTACTTCCCTAACTTCAGTATTCCTGATATGAAACTTAGAAATTTTTTTTTTTTGTGAAGCAGCGTCTTGCTCTGTCTCCCAGGTTGGAATGCAGTGGCAACATCTTGGCTCACTGCAACCTCCATCTCCCAGGTTCCAGAGATTCTCCCATCTCAGCATCCCAAAGTAGCTGGAATTATAGGCGTGTGCCACCATGCTTGGCTAAATTTTTTTGTATTTTTAGTAGAGATGAGGTTTCACCTTGTTGTCCAGGCTAGTCTCGAACTCCTGACTCAAGTGATCCTCATAACTCGGCCTACCAAAGTGCTGGGATTACTGGTATGAGCCACCGTGCCTGGCCTGAAATCTAGGAATGTTTTTAAAGCTCCCTGGATAATTCCAATATATAGACAAGACTGATAACTGGGCCAGATGTGGTGGCTCATGCCTGCAGTTCCATCACTTTGGGAAGCTAACACAGGCAGATTACTTGAGCGCAGGATTTCGAGACCAGCCTAGGTAATATGGTGAAAACCTAACTCTACAAAAAATAAAATTAGCAGGGCATAGTGATACGTGCCTGTGGTCCCAGCTACTCAGGAGGCTGAGGTGGTAGGATCACTTGAGCCTGGAAGGTTGAGGCTGCAGTGAGCCATTGGCTTACAGTAGTAGGCAGACAAGTGAACAGGAGTCAAGGAGGTCTTATTGAGGAGGCATGTGGACAGACATTGCAGAAGGAGGAGTGAGGCTGTCAGAAAGGAGAAAGCACAGCATTTTATATAGGGATGAGAATAGTAAAAGGACTCTGGAAATAGCTGTGGCTTATTTTATTATTATTATTTTTTTTATTAAAAATGGAGTCTCACCCTATCGCCCAGGCTGGAGTGCAGTGGTGTGATCTCAGCTCACCGCAACCTCCGCCTCCTGGGCTCAAGTGATTCTCCTGCCTCAGCCTCCTGAATAGCTGGGATTACAGATGCACACCACCATGCCCAGTTAATTTTGTATATTTAGTAGAGACAGGGATTCACCATGTTGGCCAGGCTGGTCTCAAACTCCTGGCCACCATGCTACCTAGGCTGGTCTCAAACTCCCAGGCTCAAGTGAGCCGCTGGCCTCAGCCTCCCAAAGTGTTAGGATTATAGTTGTGAGCCACCACGCCCCGCCCTTGAACTTCTTTTACAAGGGCACTAATCTCATTCAAGAGGGTGGAGTGAACTCCTTTGCTTCTTTCACCTTGTAAGGACACAGCAAGAGTTGCCTTATTCTAATATGCATTTGCAGTTGAGAACCATTGCTCTTAAAGCAGTGGTTCCCAAAGAATGGTCTCTAGACCAGCAACATCAACATCACCTTCCGTAAGCATCTTCTTAATAGTATCACTTCCCATAAGCATCTTCTTAATAGTATCACATTGGGCGTAAGAATTCTGGGGGGACACCAACATTATTGGTGGGGACAATTGTTGTTGAATGTTGGGGACATCAGCATTCAAACCATAGCAGTATAAATACACACATGTACCTACAAATAGGTACATATGTCTTATTTCCCATGTCTGATTCTCAGTGGGGGAACACTTACCTCTCCTTCTCTGCTATTTCCTTCCATGAGGGAGGCAGCTTAAGTGGTGTAATAATATGTCTGGTCTCTCTATGCTGTTTTATTCCCTCTGTCCCTGGTCAGGGGAGGAGTGATTAACCTAACTGGTGCATTTAGGGTTTGCAGAGCTCTACTTTTCCCACATTCCTCTTGAATCTGAGCTGCTTATACCTTATATCCACATGGGCCAGCAGCAAAGGGAGGTCCACCCTAGTTGCTTCGACATAGGTCCAATCAATAGGCCTGACTAGCCGCACATTACTTTTTGTTCTCTGATGTAACCCTCATTATTAATAAAGGTAATATTTTTGCCTCCAAATGTCTTACTGATTTTAATTTCTCAGTTGAGCAGCAGTACTGTTTTTTCTCACCAATCCCTTCTTTTAAGATAATTAAGAGGAGTCTGTCTCAGATTAAAAAGAGAGAGAGGAGCTATGGATTCAGCATTTATATATTATCACATAGTAGGTACTTGTCAGATTTTGATCCAAATGTTTGCTCTCTAAAGCCTGGCAAATTGTAGCCATTTGATCACTAAATATTGTGGGAAGAATGTGCTAAATGTGGGGTAGATACAAGGTAAGACAAGATTCCTGCCCTCATGGAAAATCCAGTCCTATACCAAGTGTTTAGCAAACACTTACACCTACTTCGTGCCATGCATTGTGTTTGCTAGTACCAGTATGAAAATAAATATGCTCCCTAGTGTAAAATAGCCCAGTCTGGCTGAGTATTTTTCAATGTTAACCCATCTGTGTGAAATTAATTCAGTGAGAATCATGTCCAGTACTTTAAGGACTAGAATAGAAGATATAAATGTGTATCACAAGTAGTAAGGGCAAATACTAGTCATGGAACTTTTATTTCAGTTATTTAGGTATGCGGGTGTGTGTATTAGTGGAGTCTGTGTGTGAACTGAGTTGCAATGCAAAATATGTTCTTACTATGCGTTATAGTTTTGAAAAAGGTAAAAAATCCAGTTTAGCAAGAGGAAACCAGACATGCATATTCGTGATTTTTTTTTTTTTTTTTTTTTACACGTAGTCTCACTTTGTAACCCAGGCTGGAGTACACTGGTGCAATCTCGGCTCACTGCAACCTCTACTGCCCGTATTCAAACGATTCTCCTGCCTCAGCCTTCCGAGTAACTAAGACTACAGGTGCGTGCCACCACGCCCAGCTAATTTTTGTATTTTTAGTAGAGACGGGGTTTCACCGTGTTAGCCAGGCTGCTCTTGAACTCCTGACCTCAGGTCATCCAGCCTGTTTGGCCTCCCAAAGTGCTGGGATTACAGATGTGAGCCACTGCGCCTGACTGCCTATTTTAAATATTACTTTTACACGGATAATATGGACTTTTCAGATGTGATTGAGGCTTAATGACTCTAAACAAATATGTCATAGGTAATGAATTGAACTGACATCCAAACCCAGGTCAGCATGACCTAAAATAAAATTTTGTTTCCATTGTACCACAGACATGAAAAGATCTGGGGAAAAGGAAAGATTGAGGAAAAAACCATGAGCAAATTCTTGAGGTCGTGAATACGTTTGTGAGAGGGATAGTTAGGGTGCCTAAGATTCCATGGAAAAGAATACAGTTCCTTTCAGTTCTGAAAAATTTGGAGTAGAGGGAAAAAAGGTGGTTAAGTTCCTGCTCTGCAATTCAGCTCTGGGTTTGAATTCTAACTAACTTGGTTGAATCACTTCATCTCTCTAAGCCTCTTACTGATGTTTAATACAGTAATAATAAATTTATTATTACTAATAATAATACATAATACAGTTGACCCTCAAACAACATGGGTTTGAGCTGCACAGTTTCACTCATATAAGGATTTTCTTCCATCTCTACCATTGCTAAGACAGCAAAACCAACCCCTCCTCTTCCTCCTCCTCAGCCAACTCAATGTGTAGACTGCAAGGATGAAGAACTTTATAATGATCTACTTCCACTCAATGAATATTAAATATATTTTATACTCTTTGTGATTTTCTTTTTTTTTTTTTTTTTTTTTTGAGATGGAGTCTTGCTCTGTCACCGGGCTGGAGTGCAATGGCACGATCTTGGCTCACTGCCACCTTCAACTCCCTGATTCAAGCGATTCTCTTGCCTCAGCCTCCCAAGTACCTGGGACTACAGGCACACACCACCACGCCTGACTAATTTTTGTATTTTTAATAGAGATGGGGTTTCACCATGTTGGCCAGGAAGGTCTCAATCTCCTGACCTCGTGATCTGCCTGCCTCAGCTTCCCAACGTGCTGGGATTACAGGCGTGAGCCACCACGCCTGGCATGAGTTTCATAATAACATTTTCTTTTCTCTAGCTTACTTTTTTGTATAAATGACATATATGGTATATAATACAAATAACATACAAAACCTATGTTAATTGACTGGTTTTTTTTCTACTGAACTACCCCAAACCACATGGAATGGAGTAATTGACTGTTTATGTTATTTGTAAGGCTTCTAGTCATTCATAGACAATATTAGTAGTTAAGTTTTTGGGAAGTCAAAATTTATATACAAATTTTTGACTGCATGGGGGGTTTGCATCCCTACCCTACCCCGTGTTGTTCGAGGGGCAGCTGTAGTACCCTCTCTGTGGAATCATTTTGAGAATGTAATGAGATGCTACATAGAAAGAGCTTATCTAGGCCGGGCGCGGTGGCTCACGCCTATAATCCCAGCACTTTGGGAGGCCGAGGTGGGTGGATCACG